>JANAVB010018798.1:1739513-1774513 GCA_029216955.1 Iris pallida
CCCTGTCCCCAAATCCAGCAAAGGAAAACACTACGATGTTAAGTTTTTACAAGCATAAGGGAAATCCATACGGACAAAAAAGAGGCCGCATAAGAGAAATGGGCAGTCTGTCCATGCGGCAGCCAACTCTGGCCACAGGAGGATGGCTTATGCGGCAGTCAACTCTGGCTGTAGAAAGATGGCTTATGCGGCAACCAACTTTGGCCGCAGGAAGATGGCCCATGTAGCAGCCAACTCTGGTTGCAGGAAGATGGCCCATGCGGCAGCCAATCCTGGCCATAGACAGAGTGTCTCATGCGGCCCTGTCAGAAGCTCTGTGTTCGACCGTCTCTCATGCGGACCCTGACTCCATGTGGCCCATTGAATGTGAAATATTCTAATCAGGACTCTTCTTACTATGCGCCTTCAGACGCTAAGTTGTAGGAGTCAGTACAGTACAGGCCCAATAAGGCCAGTCAACTGTCCAAGCTACTGACCGTCAGCGGGCACCGTTAACTTTTATACCGGCTCCTTATAGAAAGTTGTACAGAACCACCCGCGTCCAGTCCCCTAGGGCTAACGGACAAGGTGGGTCTTTAAAGTCTTCCCTCCAACGATCGAGAGCAAGTGCTTTTACTAGCCTCGGATCAGGGTGTTTGCCATTGATTTTAAAAGAACAGAACAGTTTATGGGAGGGCTGGAATTTTACTTCACAACACAAACTCGCTCGTACAAAGAAAGCCTAGGGATGAAAACCTAGGTACAGCAATCTAAGTATAATTGTTTAGTTTTTCTGGAGGGTGACGGTAGAGGCTCGGGAGCATGCTATCAACTCTGCCTTACTTCTTGGACGATTGGACGTAGCCTTGGCTCTGATGAAAAAAATGCTCTCGGGATGTGTGGAGAGATTCTTCTGTGCGCCGCCGCTCTCTTTTTGCGTGCCTCTGTCTCTCTGTCCAGGATTTTGCAAGGGAATGACATCTTGCTATTTATAAGGCTTTGTGATAAGTAGGGTGTGCAGCAATTGCTCCTTTAAACGTAGGTGGTTAGGGATTTGGCTAAGATTTGTGTTGATCCTATTTGTTGAAAATTAATCTGGGTCGTTAATATTGATTGTAACAAATCTAGGCAGTTAAGGTTGATTGCACCAAATCTACATGGGCAGTTAATATTGATTGCAACAAATCTGCATGGACAGTTAATGTTGATTGTAATAAATTTACATCGTGATGATTTATTGATATCAGCAAATCGGAGTGAATAAATCTTGGTTAATCTCTTGCCACGTGTCCCAACTGCCTGTTATGTTGATTGCCATAAATCTGGATTGTTGGGATTTGATCAACTCCTGCCACGTGTCTCAACTGATGCGAGTCGCGTGGAGGACTGTCATCGTTGAGCCGCATGAGTGTGGCCTTTAACCGAGCCGTATGAAGGTGCCAACCGCATGTGGGTGGCACCCGCATGAAGGTGGCAGCCGCATGAGGGTAGCGGCCGCATGGAGATGGCAACCGCATGAAGATGGCAGCCATATGAAGGTGGCAGCCGCATGAGGATGGCAGCCGTATGGAGATGACACCCGTATGAAGATGGCAGCCGCATGAGAATGGAAGCCGCATGGAGATGGCAGCCGCATGAAGATGGTAGCTGCATGAGGATGGCAGCCGTATGGAGATGGCGACCACATAGAGATGGAAGCCGCATGAGAGTGGCAGCTGTATTAAAGTAGGTAGCCGCATAGTGAGCTTCAGAATTGGTGGATCGTGCCAGCCATAAAGATTTTCTTCGTTTCCCTAGGAGCACGCCATTATGTCGGAGTCATCATTGCAGCTTTTTGTCAGAGCTGTCAATTCATCTTTATGTCAGAGCTGCCGTCTTGCGTCAGAGCATTAAATGAGGCCGCTGCTTGATGGCCAGCTGTAGAGGCGAACTGCATAGGGCCACGTGGCTTTTACCCGAACCGTATGGAGCTATTGGAGATTTCTGAGCCGCATGAAGCTCTGAAGGACTTTTGGGCCACATGAAGCTCTAGAGGACTCTTGAGCCGCATGAAGCTCTAAGAGATTCTTTGAACCGCATGAAGCTCTCTCTGTTTTGAGCCGCATGGACTTTCCTGTTCTTTTCCATGCTTTTACAAGACCCCCTTAAAGGTTTCAATTTATAAAATTGAAATACTTTGAATAAGAAGCATGGCTATGTCTACCTAAGCTCTTTTGGCCGCATAGGATGTTCTGGCCGCATGGACTTCCTAGCCGCATGGACTTCCTTGCCGCATGGACTGCCTGGCCGCATGGTCTTCCTAGCCGCATGGACTATTCTGGCCGCATAGACTGTCCTGGCCGTATGTTGTCCTTTTTGCCACGTATGCGTCTTATTTAATGGCCCTTGATTTGTTTTGGATTTAAAGCCGCCTTTTGGGGTAGGATCCCAAGGGTCAGTTTTAAATATTCAGATTTGCCTCGATGACCGACGAGTCGATTTTGTTCTTTAGATGGCATAGGGATCGAAGCGTCCATCGGTCTATGAGCCCCCTGTCCGCCTATAAATAAGAGTAACTTTTAGAGAGAAACTCTTTACTTTCTTCTTTTATTCGAACCTCTTTTGCCCTAGCTGCCATCTTCTTCCTCTTTGCTCATCAATGGCTTCCAAGACTTCCAAGGCTTCCTCTGCTGCGGCGAAGGGCAAAAGAGCGGCCTTTTCGTCGACTGCGGCTTCCTCGGTTCATCCCGACGTTCACCCCACCATTGAGGGTAAGGATATTTGGGAGAAGTTATATGAACTCAAAATCCTAACCGTCAGGGCTACGTCGCATGTTTTTTTATGCGCGAGCCTTCTTCGTCTCTATTGAACTGTTCTAGTTCATTGGGATGAATCCACATAACGTGCGGTATGTGCTGCATGTGCATCTCATCCCCGAGCCGCATGGGGGTATCCTTCATGTCCGAGCCGCATGAGGGTCGTCCTGTGGCCGTATAAGCACTTCGCAGAACTGGGCCACATGAAATTCCAACAGACATGACCGCATAAGCCCTCCTTTGAACTGTGTCGCATAAGGCCCCGCTAAGCAGGACCGTATAAGCTCATCTGGACTGGGACGCATAAGACTCCACTAAACAGAACCGCATGAGACCCATCAAAATAGTGCGGCATGAACTCCGTTAAAACTGAGCCGCATAAGGAACCACCGAGACAGAGCCACATGAGCTTTTGTTAAATGTTTTTCTAGCCATCTCCTGACTCTTTTGTCTTTGATTCTTGCAGCATCCATGCCAAAGGCTGAGATCATTGTGAAGGAGGAGATGCTGCCTCCTTTCATCACACAATAGTCTTTTTTTCATTAAAGAGGAGGTGATACCCAAAATAGAGAAATAAAAAGAAGAGCTGGCGTCCATCGGAAAGGGAAACACTCCCAATATTGAAGCTGCTGTAAAGAAGGAGCCCCAGTCTGAGGATAGTAGTACTGGGAGTTCTGACCCTCCTGCCCCGGACAAGAATCTTAATCAAATAGATCCTTCATAAGCAAGATGGTTGAGGGAATGGTATATGCATCCCCACAACTAGGGTTCCCATAAATATTCGTCTTTTGTCTTGTTATTTCTGTCTGTCTTTAGTTGTAGTTTATGTTTCGCTTCTTTTGGACATCAATGTGGTCTTTTTATTTTTATCTGAATAAAGCAATGGAGAACTTTTTTGGCTTGCTCATGAAATGTAGTCATGTGAATGTAATTGATTTTGAATAAACAGAATACATTCGCTCCCTTCTTTGCTTGTAGTAGTTGCCCTAATGAGGGACTTTTTGTGGACCTATTATCCTTGGTGTACCCTGATTTTGGATACGGATAATAGGATAAGAGAGAACCAACATACTTACTCAGAGGTAATACGAACGTGGTAAATATGAGGGTTTCTTCAATGGAGCCTTCCTACTCAGAGGTAATGAGGACGTGGCAGGAGTGGGCTCCATGAAGGGTACATAGAACAACTCAGAGGTAATGAGGACGTGAAAGTTCTACGTGAGGGGTGAATTGTTTTTGATGGAAGGGAAACAACTCAGAGGTAACATCGACGTGGTTGTATCGGGGAATTTGTAGATTTGTTACCCTTTTTATGCACTGAAAGTGCGGGTAGTAGATCATAGGGAATGAGCTCTTTTTAGGAAGAAAGTTCAGAGGTATGATCATACTGACGTACTACCCAAAAGATGCGATATAGATTCATCTGGAGTGACCAGAGTGTGAGTTCAGCGGTACCTGCGGGTACATAACTTGACAGCCTGGAAGATTTGGAGTCAGAGTGTGAGTTCAGCGGTACCAAAAGGTACATAACTCAACAATATGAGAGATTTAGAGGATGTCGTTTTAGACATAATACTTCTTCAGGAACTTGTCGTTGATGGGCAACATGAGCAAGTCTTCATTTTGTTTTGCGAGGCAGTAAGCACCATTGGAGAATCCAGCCTCGATGACAAATGGGCCCTCCCACTTTGGCTGGAATTTGCCGGTGGTTTTGTGAGTCATAACCATCGGCCTCCGAACTGCCAAAACGAGATCACCCACTTGGAATGTTCTGATTTTAACTTTCTTGTTGAAGGCTCCTGAGATTCGAGCTTGATATAGCTCGATTCGTTGTTTAGCTAACATGCGCTTTTCGTCTAAGGCCTCCAACTCTTGCAGGCGATGATGGTAATTGTCAACCGTTATCAATCGGTAGGTGAGGACGACACGGAGCGAGGGGATTTGAGTCTCCAGTGGGAGAACCGCCTCACTTCCATACACCAGAGAGAATGGTGTGTTCCCAGTGGTCGTCCGGAATGTAGTACGGTATGCCCATAAGCATTCACCAAGCTTCTCATTCCAGTCGCATTTGTTGGAAGACACGAACTTCTTGAGCAGCTTGATTATAGTTTTATTGAATGCTTCTGCCAACCCATTCTCTGCCGGCTTGTACGATATTGAAGCAATATTCTGGATTCGATGTTTGTCGCAGAATCGATAGAAGGTATGGCTTGCGAACTACGGACCGTTGTCGTGGATGATCCTTCGGGGCAGTCCAAAGTGATAGATGACGTGATGCTTGAGGAAGCTGATAACGTTTGAAGTCTTTACTTCTGCCAGCAGAATAGCCTCCGCCCATTTGGAGAAGTAATCTGTGATTGCGAGTATGAAGTGGTATCCTCTGGACGAAGGCGGAGTGATCGGACCAATGATGTCCATTCCCCATGCTTCAAAGGGCCAGGATGCTAGTGTCGAATATAAGAACTCGGATGGCTAGTGGATGAAATCTGCATGGACTTGACAGGCTTTGCACTTTCGTGCATAGTCTATCGCATCTGCAACCATCGTGGGCTAGTAATAGCCCATTCGGCGAAGGCGGTCTTGCAATTTAGGGCCAGGCTGATGGGCCCCGCATATGCCATCGTGAGTTTCGCGTACAGCTTCCTTGGCTTCTGTATTTGACAGACACCGAAGCAGTAATCCATCGTATGATCGCCGATACAGCATTTTCGTCTCTGTATCATAAAAGAATCTAAGGGAACGTCTTCTGATAGAAGTGGCTTCCTTCGGATTCTCTGGCAGGATGTCGTAGACTACGAAGTCGATGAATGGTTGTCTCCAGTCTGGTGCTTCGTCGACTGTCAGTATGGAGTAACTCTCAACACATTCAACATTATTCTTCGGACAGACCAATTCATGGCCTATTATGTCAACCAGATGATGAGCATGATTCGGCACTGCTAGGGAAGCGGCCAGGCTAGCTAGGGCATCAGCCTCAATATTCTGGAGTCTGGGAACATGTTCTATAAAGAATCCTTCCAAGGACGAGATGATGTTGATCGTTATTTGGTGATAAGGGATCATATCTTCATGGCGAACCTCGTATGAACCCCGGATCTGATTGACGATTAACTGCAAATCGCCGTATGCTTCAAGATACTCTACCCCGAGCTCCTTTGTAAGTCGGAGGCCAATAACCAAAGAATTATACTCGGCTACATTGTTTGAACAGGGCTCCATGAGGGAGTATGCTCGATTGATCACCAGCCCAGAGGGAGAAATCAGCACCACTCCGACTCCAGCGACGATGTTGCCCTTGGGCCCAGTTCTCGAAGCACCGGCAAAGAACATTCGCCAGATGGCATCATGGGAGACCGCATTTGAATTGGCGACCTCGTATGGTCTCTCTTCGTATATTCTGGTTGTCTCGAAGCCTAGATCGGCTGCTAAAAAAATCTGCCAGAGCTTGACCTTTAACAGCCTTCTGTGGGACGAAGATCATGTGATATGGAGACAATAATATCGCCCAGGTAGCAAGGCGAGAGCTGAGTGCCCCTGGTTTGGTCATGAGGACCCTGAGAGGGTTGACTCATGATATCACGTGTATGGTTTGTCCCGTGACATAGTGTTGCGTCTTCTGAATGGCGAACACTAGAGCAAGGCACGCATTCTCCACGGCAGTATATCTGTACTCTGGCCCCATCATCTTTCGACTGAGGTAGTATATAGCTTGCTCATGGCCTACATCGTTGTTTTGTGCTAGCAGAGGACGGAGAGAATGTTCCATCGCTCGCACATAGAGCAGGAATGGCCTTCCAGCAACCGGGGCTACCAGGACTGGAGGGTTCGACAGATATTCTTTGATGCTGTCGCAGGTGCGCTAAATTCCTCATCCCATATGAATGAAACGCCCTTCTTCTTGAGGTGGGTGAATGGTAACATCGCCCAGAGAGGTTAGAGATGAACTTCCTGATGTAAGATAGCCTCCCTTGAAGGCCTCGAAGTTCACGGAGATTTCTTGGGGGACCCATCTCCATGATTGCCTTCGTTTTTTTGGGGTCTATATGGATACCCTGGGAGGTAATGATAAAACCCAAGAATTTCTTGCTGGATATGCCCAAGAAGGATTTTGTGGGATTCATCTTCAAATTGTGCGCTCGCATCAGGTCGAACACTGTCCTCAGATCATGCAGATGATCTTCCTTAGAGCGGCTTTTGACGGCGATGTCGTCGACGTAGCATTCTACCGTCTTGCATAAGTGGTCGCTAAAGATGACGCTCATAGCTCTTTGGTAGGTGGTGCCAGTATTCTTTAAACCGAAAGGCATGACTGTGTAGCAGTATGTGCCAATTTGTATTCGGAATGATGTATAATTTTCGTCATCAGGGAACATCTTGATTTGGTTGTACCCCGAGAAACCATCAATGAATGACATACGCTCGAAGTCGTAGGTGTTGTCAATCATGATATCTGTGATAGGGAGGGGGAACTCATCCTTAGGACATGTCTCATTCAGGTTTCGGAAGTCGATGCAGATTCGAATCTTCCCATTCTTTTTGAGGAATGGTACTATATTGGCTACCCAGTCTGGATGTTGTTCCTCGTGGATGAAGCCGCTAGCTATCAGTTTGTTGACCTCAGCTTCAATAGGATTCATGATGTCGGGGCGGAACTATCGTTGCTGTTGCTTGACCGGTTTTGCGTCTGGACGAATGTTGAGTTTATGAAGTGCAACCTCGAGGTTTAGTCCTGGCATGTCTTTGTAGCTCCAGACGAACACGTCGATGTATTCTCTGACGAGTTGCAGTACCGATTCCTGCTCTTCGTCTGTCAGATTCTTGCTGACGAAGATGGGCTTTGGAGAGGACTCATCACCAAGATCAACTTGCAGAACCTCATCTTCGGTGGGAGGCTCTCTTTGTTCGAACTGCTTCGTCCATTATGCATCTAGCTGTTGTGCCCACGGCTCTAACTCAAGAAGTTCAGGAATGTCTTTATCACAGACGTCGGTGAATGCCATATTGACGGACAAGACTTGCCTGAATACGTCCCCGATGCTGACATCCGAATCGAACGTTGGTGATCCGGTTGAGTGTGAATGCTAGTTGCATTCCTTATCTGAGCTTTCAGGGATCATTGCAGGTAACATAACCTATCCCACATCTGGTCTTGTTGTAGTAATCCCGTAGTTTTTCAGCCAGGAGCGGTAATTGCAAGGGTAATTGCCGTCCAGTGCCGTAGTTCAAGCCTGGTATAGTTTCCAGATCATACCCCTGTTTTTGTATGAGGTACTTGGATCAGGAACTATACAGATAAAGGGGCAGTCTCCCGGTGTCGGGTTCGAGATCAACTTCTTCTATCCTGAAGGGTTGTGGATCATTCTTTCGGCCGAAGATGATTGGATGATCCTCTCCCTCGACTATGTGGTAAGAGTCTTCCACTAGAGTAAGTTGGTTTGCGGTGTAGACATTTGTCACCTGTGTGTGTAAGTGAGTGCCTATACCGTGTTCCATAGCATACATTGTACAAAGCTTATTAAGCTCGAGGTAGTTCAAAGATAGCCCTTTATTGATGAAGTAAGGTATCTTTTCCAGTGGGATTACATCATCTGCGGTTGGAACATCGGTATGAGCAGCCACATACTTGGCCAGCTCTGACTCTTCTTCAGCCAACCCCTGTGTCAATGAAGACTGAGAGGATGACTTGGGCAGCTTAATCATCAGGGGCTCCATAGGTGGAGCATAACTTGGAGTCGTTGGGGTACTAGCGACCCCCAGTTTAGTTTTCGGAGCTAGGCGGGGAGTTGTTGGCTGGCTAGCAGTCCCCAGCTTAGCGCTCGGCTGCCGATTCATTCTGGAAAGGCGAATCGTCATCGGCTTGACGGAGGGATTGAGGTCCTCTGTTTGTTGCTGGCTAGCTCTAGGCAGCCTGATTGTCAGTGGCTCTATCGTGGATCTTGGCACTTGGCCAGACCTTAGCAGTCGGATTATCATCTGCCATTTGTGCAGAGAGGCTGATTGCATCCTTAAGCAGAGTGGCTGTAAGTGGTGCAGTTCTGCCAGGTTTGCGAGCTTGAAGGTGGATTGTCAGAGGTTCTTTCGATTCAATTGCCGCCTCAGTTTAAGCTTGAGTATCTCCTTCGACAAGGTACCTTTTCGACTTCTCATACAAGCATGAGTCGGAGTAGTAGGATTCGACCCCTTTAAAGAGATCAATATCAGCAAATTCTGTCCTCACAAAGTCGTGCTTGTCGACGTACTTGAAGCACTGGTACAGTATGGAAGGCACGATCATGTAATCGTATATCCAAGGACGCTCCAGGAGAATATTGTAGGATGTATCCGCATCTATGACGTAACAGGTCACTTCTGATTGAAGATCGCCGATTTGGCATTTTAGGCGAATCTTCCCGATCGGATAGCTTCTGCCTGAATTGAAACCGCTAATGACAGTGCTTGTCGGCGTCAGGCAATGCATTGGGATGCGCAGATGGTGTAGCAGGCTCTTCGGGATGATGCTTATAGAAGAACCGGGGTCAATATGCATCCGATCCACCTTGATATCGCCAATGTACCCCCAATGTACCCAGTATAATACAAAGGGCGTTCGTGCAGGTTGGTCTTGATAAGCATATCCTGCGGAGTGAAGACAATATTGGGCATTGCGCCTGTACAAGCGCTGTCCTGGAGATCTACAGGCGAGCTTCTCCCAGTGAGATTGGATTGAGCCAGATATACGTCGGCATTCTGGAGTGCCTCGCTCAGTACGACGTGAACATCTTTGGAGAGTCTCAGGAGCTCGTACAGTGATAATTTGGCCGGTGTGTTGGCCAATTGTGCCAAGATGTCAAAGTTGTAGGGCCTCTTCAGCCCCTGAGACGTCTCTCTTCGGAGCGGTTTGTCAAAGCGAGTCTCCTTCGGCCTAGGCTTGTCGGTCGTCGGAGGCTGAGAAGGTCCTGGAGCATCAGCAGTAGCCGGCTGATGGTCTTCAGCCGAGTTACCCGGTGTAGGTTGAGATTGTACACCTGACCGGGTGACGACAGCCGTAGCTTCTTTGACCTCTGCCGAGATTGTACGACATGATTTGACTTTCACACTCTTCTTCTTACTGGTGGAGGGTGGTACGGACTGAGCCACTTCAGGTACCAAGTTCGGATGGACCCACATGACCTTCCCTCGTGATGTGGTAAGGGGTACTGGACCAGCAGCCTGGTCTCAAGGAGGTGGAAGGTTAGCGACCTCCATCTTTGCTCTGGGGACGGGTACTACTCCATCTTGAGTCTTTGTCGGAGGGAAACTGCCGAATTTTACTAACACCATGTTGGCTTCCACGGTCACCTCTTCGAAATCAATGGCCAGGGCCTTAGAATCAATGAGATGTTGGATGTATCGCTTCAGTTGGTAGTAGTCTTGTGTAGCATGGTGAACATAGCGATAGTAGTGGCATTACTTGGGGCTCTCCATCTCTGCAGGACGAGGTTCACGCCTTGGGGGAGGGAGCTGAATTCGACCTCCTTGTATGAGCATGTCCAAGGTGGGCTTGACATGGCCATCCTCGAAGGAGTAAGTCATCTGAGGCCACTGCTTTTCTGCCAGCTTTGGTTCAGGCTTCTGGGCTGTGTCGGCTACCATAGCCTGCTCGCCTTTGCTATCTTGGTTGTTGGAGGAATTACCGTCGTTGTTGTTGCTGGCATTAGGGCGTTTACCCTAGTCCTCTCCCTCCGAGATGTGCAGTCTTAATTGGCGAGCTTTTTTCAACTTGTCTTCTGCGCTAGTGGCGTTGATGATGAAAGTCTTCCAGTCCTTGAATTGACTTTCGCCCATCCAGAGGCTGATTGTGGGGAGCAGCCTCTTTTAGCAAATTTTAATTAAGGAGGAATCAGGGTTACCAGAAGGCAACTTCATCGCGGTTTGGCGAAACCGTTCAATATAGTTCCTTATCAGCTCCTTTTCTCCTTGAACAACATCTATGAGGGTGGACATCGTCATGTCTTGTCCTACTTCGTAGAACCTCTCCAGGAACATACGTTTGAAGCCGATGAAGGAATGGATGAAGTTGTCTGGCAAGTTGCGGTACCAGTCGAAGACGACCCCTTCCAATTCCCCGATGAATAGTCGTGTAAGGATGGCGTTGTCATGGGGCAGATGGTCGATTGTGACTTTGAAGTAAGTGATGTATCGGCTTGTAGAGGTCTTGCCATCATAGGGATTGATGTTGAATAGCTTATATCTTGGTGGAAAGGGAACATCTCTCCATGCAGCAGGATACAATTGTCGTATCCTGAGGTCCTGGCAGGTTTCTCGGGCGTGGAACATGGCCCGGAGCTCCTGGACCTCTCGTCTTGCCTCCCTGGCCTCGTCTGCAGCAGTGGGAGCTGATGTTGTCGGAGGATTGTCGCCCGGGTTTGGTGCAGCCGAGTTTGAGTCCGCGTTGACCGCGGGACCCAAGCTTGTTTGGCCAGACGTCCTTCCTTCCAGAGTAGGTAGGGCCGCTTTGATCTTGTCCACGGATTTGACCAAGGTATGAAGTATAGCCTCCAGAGTGTCGATGCGTTGGCGATCACTGGGACCGTCTTGGTTGATGTCCATCATGAACACCGTCCTGACATGAGGAGGGATGGAAGGAACGGTAGAGGACGTGCCTTCTGAGTCATACCCTTGTACAGAGAAGTCGTCAGGGTATGTGAGAATGTTCTCCTCTGGTTCGGACTCAGAAGGAGTGGTACCCCCAGCTTCAGAGCTTGCCTCGTCTTGAGAGTTGTGGACATCCTCGGGAATATCGGAATCTGCTGCATCTGTTGGAGGATCGTTTTCTCTGGATTATCTTCTTGGAACACTGGATTGTCATAGATATTTGGAGGACTGCTACCCCTGGCTCCAGCACTTTCCAGAGATGTAGACGACGAATCTCCAAGTGTGGCAGATTTCATCTTTGAGCGAGCCTTGGAAAAATCCTCCTGTAACGGTCGTGGACAACAGCTTAGAAGAGAGTTTCTTTGTTGAGATTTTTGGGTTGGAGACATTTGTTTTCTTTCCTTTCCCATCGCCAGGGATCTTCTGAGCAGAATTACAGGAGGCGACGAGAAGCGCTTCGTCCTCTGAGGTGGGTCATTGCAGTCGTTGGAAGACGGATCACCGGTCCTCTTGTGTGGCCGCCTTGCTATAGCATCAGTTGACAATGACTTGAGTGCAGTGATGTCTACGAAAGGATTCTCTGCAAACCAAGTTTTCATCTTTTTTCTTGCGTTTGTGAAGAATCTTGTTGTGCAAGTCACTCATTTTGTGGGCCTGGGAGTCCTGAGCACATGAGTGTGTTGGCATCCTGCCTGCTCCCTGATGTGGGGGTAGTACGAGTACTTACCCCTGATCATTGTTGGAAGATTCTTGATAACTATCCCGTTTGTTGGCCGCCGGGGGCTGGATACGGGTTATTTTATACAACTTTCCATCAGCGGCCTACGTAATAGTCAGCAAGACGCCCTGGTAGTCAAAAGTTGGGACAGCTGACTGAGATCGACGAGCCCGCACTGTCTTAGACTTCTTCCATCTAGCACCCGAGAGTGGATAGTAGGAAGAGTCCAAGTGGTGCGTCACAGAGTTTGGCACAACCTTCTGAGAGCCTCTAAGGTCAGGACCGCATGAGACGCGATCAAAGACTGACCGTGAGCCGCATGGAGCAGATGGTATGCGGCTGGAATTGCTGGCCGTACAGACTGTTTGCATGCGGCTGGCATGTGGGGCCGCATGAACCATCTGTATGCGGCTAGAAGTGGTGGTCGCATAAGCAGTCTACATGTGGCTGGAAGTGGTAGCCGCATAAGCAGTCTGCATGCGGCTGGCAGTCGTGGCCGCATGAGCCTCCTTCATGCGACTGGATGTTCTAGCCGCATGAGCCTTCTGCATGCGGCTGGCTTCTGTGGCCGTATGAGTCTTTATGTGGCTGGCGCCCTTATGCGACTTCTTCTTGGACCACACAGAGTTTTTCTTTGCCCCTGCAAGTCCAACATCGTAGTATTTTCCTCTGCCGGACTTGGGAATAGCAGAGTCCTCTATGGTCTGAAGTGGGGCCGCCTGAGAGTCTTTTCCGTCATTTTGGGTAGCAAGGAGCATTTCCTCCAGAGCTTGGGGAGGAGCAAATGATTTGGGCCTCCACTCCCTGCGAGCCTTCTTCGTGCGGGCTCGCTTCTGGACCGGGCCAGCGCTCCCGTCGGAGAGCATTTCTTCAAACGCCTGCAGGTCGAAGCGGACGACCAGCATCTGTTGAGTGGAGCCAAGTTTGGCTGCGTCCGATTGCATCACCAACTCCTTAGCCGTGGAGAAGTTAGTCCCAGCAGAGTCGCCACCGTGTTTGCCATTGATTATAAAAGAACAGAACTGTTTTATGGGAGTAATAGACTTTTACTTCACAACACAAACTCGCTCGTACAAAGAAAGCCTAGGGATGAAAACCTAGGTACGACAATCTAAGTACAATTGTTTAGTTTTTCTGGGGGGTGACGGTAGAGGCTCGGGAGAGTGCTATCAACTCTGCCTTACTCCTTGGACGATCGGTGGCTCTGATGAAGAAATGCTCTCGGGATGTGTGGGGAGATTCTTTTGTGCGCCGTCGCTCTCTTTGTACGTGCATCTGTCTATCTGTCCAGGCTTTTGCATGAGAATGACACCTTGCTATTTATAAGGCTTTGTGATAAGTAGGGTGTGCAACAATTGCTCCTTTAAACGTGGGTGGTTAGGGATTTGGCTAAGATTTGTCTTGATCCTATTTGTTGAAAATTAATCTGGGCCGTTAATATTGATTGTAACAAATTTGGACAGTTAAGGTTGATTGCACCAAATCTGCATGGGCAGTTAATGTTGATTGCAACAAATATGCATGGGCAGTTAATGTTGATTGCAATAAATCTGTATCGTGATGATTTGTTGATATCAGCAAATCCGAGTGAATAAATCTTGGTCAATCTTCTGTCATGTGTCCCAACTTCCTGTTATTCTAGATTGTTAGGATTTGATCAACTCCTGCCACGTATCCCAACTGCTACGAGCCGCGTGGAGGACTGTCATCATTAAGCCACATGAGTGTGGCCTTTAACCGAGCCGCATGAAGGTGGCAACCGCATGTGGGTGGTAGCCGCATGAAGGTGGCAGCCGCATGGAGATGGCAGCCGCATGAAGGTGGCAGCCACATGAAGGTGGCAGCCGTATGAGGATGGCAGCAGCATGGAGATGACAGCCGCATGAAGATGGCAGCCGCATGAGGATGACAGCCGCATGGAGAAGGCTGCCTCATGAAGATGGCAGTCGCATGGAGATGGCGGCTGCATAGAGATGGCAGCCGCATGAGAGTGGCAGTTGTATTAAAGTAGGTAGCTGCATAAAGATTTTTTTCGTTTCCCTAGGAGCACGCCATTATGTCAGAGTCATTATTGTAGCTTTTTGTCAGAGCTGTCAATTCATCTTTATGTCAGAGCTGCCGTGTTGCGTCAGAGCATTAAATGAGGCCGCTGCTTGATGGCCAGCTGTAGAGGCGAACCGCATAGGGCCACGTGGCTTTTATCCGAACCGCATGGAGCTATTAGGGATTTCTGAGCCGCATGAAGCCCTAAAGGACTTTCCGGCCGCATGAAGCTCTAGAGGACTCTTGAGCCGCATAAAGCTCTAAGAGATTCTTTGAACCGCATGAGGCTCCCTCTGTTTTGAGCCGCATGGACTTTTCTGTTCTTTTCCATGCTTCTACACAAGGAGCAAACATGATACCTACGCACCTGTGTGCTCAGGATACCCTAGTCCACAAGCTTGGTGCAAAGGTAGATCAGCCTGTTATCGACTTGCGTGAGGTGATCACTCACAAAAGTAGAGAGGCAACCTTGGAATGCGAAGAGTCCCTCTCGGGACATCGTTGCACCCAAGTCATCATCAACTGCTGCTGCAACAAGTTGGCAGCACCTGAAGATCGGCAGTCCGTTTTTCAACGACTGCAGCAGCCAGCACCTGTCCGACAAAAACTCGAGAAATAGGTGCAAATTTTGGGAGACGAGGAGTTTCCTTACGCCTCCTGTAATTCAACTCGGAAGGTTCCTCCCGGCAAGGGATAAAAGAAGACAGGCTCTTCCAGCCCGGCAATCTCAGCCAGTACTGCAAATAAACTCTCATCTGGAGGGTTGCAGCCGACAGTAAAAGGGGGTGTCGATTTAGGAACTCGATACAGAAAGAAGCTTCCAGCACCTAGGGGTACACCTTCGGCCTCCTTGGGAGTAGATGAAGATGGAGGTAGCACTCCCCTTAATATATACGACGATCTGGTGTACCAGGAACATACATAGGGGGTAGAGATTCCCCGAAATGACGCAACAGACTTGGACATCCCTGAGGGCGACGTCCCTTGCCAAGACGATGCAGCTTCCTGCACAGGGGGTATCACCCCTTTCGAGTCCGAGGAAGATGACATTCCGACATTTTTTGACGATTTCTCTGTACGAGAATATGACACAGAGAGCACCTCTGCTACGGTCCCTTCTACCTCTACCCATGTATGGATAGTCTTTATGACTGACGATGATCATGAGGCGCCCACTGACCGACAATGTCTAGCAGTACTTGAAGCCATGCTCTTGTCCTTGGTCAAGTCAGTAGATAAAATCAAAGCTGCCTTGCCAACTCAACCAGCTAGGACGCCCGGACAAACAAGCTTAGGACCCGCAGTAAATGCTGACTCTAACACGACTGCCCCTCCTTTGGGTGATGATCCTTTAGGATCATTCGTTCCTTCAGCTGGAGATGAAGCCAAGGAGGGAAGTCCAAGAGCTTCGAGCAATGTTCAATGCCCGAGACTCCTCTCGGGACCTCAGAATATAGCAGCTGTATCCCATTGCATGGAGAGATGTGCCTTTTCTACCACGGTACAAGCCATTTCATATCGATTCGTATGACGAAAAGACCTCTGCTAGTCGGTACATGACTTACTTTGAGGTCACAACCGACCACTTGCTGCATAGTGATGCCATCCTCACACGATTATTCATCAGAGCATTAGAGGGGATTGCGTTCGACTGGTACCACAACCTTCCCGACAACTGCATCCATTCTTTTGACGGCTTCAAGCACATGTTCCTAGAAAGGTTCTACGAAGTGGGGCATGATGTGACAATGTCATCTCTCATGGACGTCGTTCAAGGAGAGAGGGAGCTAACAAAGAACTATATTGAGCGGTTCCGCCAAACTGTAATGAGATTGCCCCAAGGAAATCCCGAGAGCTCCTTGATTGAAATCTACCAGAAGAAGCTGCTACCCGCAATTAGCCTCTGGATGGGCGACAATCAGTTCAGGGATTGGACGACCTTCATCATAAGTGCTACCAATGCGGAGGCAAAGTTGAAGAAGGCTCGTCAGTTGAGATTACACATCCCAGATGGAGAGAAAAAGGGAAAACGTCCTGGTTCCACCTCCAGCAACAACAACAGTCGTGGCACCTCCAACCAGGACAATAAAGGCAAACAGGCCATGGTCGTTGAAGCGACCAAGAAGCCTGAACAAAAACAGGCGGAAGGTCAATGGCCCAAGGTGAATTACTCATTTGAAGATAGTTATGTCAAACCTATCTTCGATATGCGCTTGCAAGGGGGTAGGATCCAGCTCCCTCCACCAAGGCGCGAGCCCCGAGCGGCAGAAATGGAGGACCCAAAATATTATCACTTCTACCGCTATGTCCATCATTCCACTCATGACTGCTTCCAATTAAAGCGATACATCTAGAGACTTATCGACTCCAAAGCTCTGTCAATAGACTTTGAAGAGGTTACCATGGCGGCGAACATAGTGTCAATTCAGTTCGGCGACTTCCTTCCATCAAGCACTCTAGATGGGGTAACACCCGTCCCTCGGGCGACGATGAAGGTTACCAATCTTTCATCCGTCCGAAACCAGACATATGGACTGGTACCTCTCACCACTTCGTGAGGAGAGATCATGTGGGTGCACCCTGACTTAGTGCCCGAAGTTACCCAGGCGGTGTCATCTCCTACCAACAAGAAGAAGGGCAGGAAGTCTAGATCCTGCCATACAATTTTAGTTGAAGCTGAGAAAGGGGCAACCGTTGGTACCCGGTCTGCAGCACAAGTCCAGCCCACACTGGGCAGTTCAGTCGAAGATCCTCAGCCGACAACGTTGTATGTCTCGGATGTTCCAAGGTCGCCTCAGCCTCCATCGACAGATAAGTTCTAGCCAAAGAAAACCCGCTTCGATAGGCCACTCCGTAACGATGCACCTCAGGGGCTGGAGAAATCTTACAACTTTGACATACTAGCACAATTGGCTAATACGCCAGCAAAGTTGTCAATATACGAGCTCCTAAGGCTCTCCAAGGATCTTCGTGTCGCATTGAGCAAAGCACTCCAAAATGATGACGCCTACTTAGCCCAGGTCAAGCCTCCAGGGGAGGACCCGTCAGCAGATCTACAGGGCAGTAATGGCACATATGTAATGCCCAACATCATATTTACTCCACAGGACATGTTGATCAAGTCCAACTTGCATGATCGCCCATTGTACTACACGGGATACATAGGCGACATCAAGGTGGATCGAATGCATATCGACCCTGGCTCGTCGATAAGCATCATCCCAAAAAGTTTGCTCCAACTACTGGGCATCCCTATGCACCGGCTAGCGGCGACCAATACTGCCATTAGCGGTTTCAACTCGGGAAGGAGCTATCCCCTAAGGAAGATCCGATTGAAATGTCAGATTAGTGACCTGAAGACGGAGGTTACCTGCTACGTCATAGATGTAGACACATCCTACAACATCCTCTTGGGGCGTCCGTAGATACATGACTATGTGATCGTGCCATCCACCCTCCACCTGTGCTTCAAGTATGTCAGTAGGTACGGCTTCGTGAAGACTGAATTCGATGAAATCGATCCCTTCAAAGTGGTTGAGTCTTATTATTCTTCGGAGGCTTGTCTATATGAAGAATCCAAGCGATACATAACTGACGAACTGGCAGACATCACAGGGCCAGAGAAACCCTTGAGAATTCATCTCCAGGCCCGTAAACCGGGCAAAGCCGTACCCCTTGTCGCAACTTTGCATAAAGAGGTACCCAGTTCTCTCGTCCAAGCTACACAGTCGAAACCAATGGTCATCCGACTCCCAAAGCCAAGAGCCAAAACCCGTCATAGGACCGATGGTGATCCGATTGCCAAAATCTACTCAAAGGAAAACAGAAGTCACAAAATCTCTTGCCGAGCCACTTGTCTTTCCAAGATGAGCTGGCAACCAAGTGTTGATCCAACACTCTCAGGCAAGTCAATACCACAAGCTGAACCCTTGGTGGTCAAGTTGCCCAAGACAGCATCCCGACCTCTGAGCTCGCAGGGGGTAGCCGAAGAGGACGTAGAACTCGCCAAGTACCTGGTGGCATAGGCGGATAGTCCCTCTCCTAATGATGTAATCCATGTGGACAAAATTCCTTATTTCATCAATAAGAGGCTGTCGTTAGACTATTCTGAGTATGATAAGCTTAATCTAATGTATGTTGCACGGGACTGTCTAGACGTTAACCTGTACACATAGGCGACAACCCTCCATACCCTAAACCAACTTGCTCCCATTAAAGGTGCTTACTTCCTAGTCCCAGACAGAAGAGTACGGGATCCGACGATCATCTTTGGCCGAAAAGAAGGTCCTCAATCTTTCACGCCACAAGAGTTCGATTTCGGATCCGATGCTGGAAGATTACCGCTCTATCTGTATAGTCCTCAAGCCAAGTGCTTCATGCAAAAGCAGGGGTACGATGTGGAGGCTACCCTGGGTCTGAATTACGGCAACGGTCGATAATTGCCTCTACAGATGTCAGCATCGGCTGGAAAACCTCAGGACTATTATCACAAATCTAGACATGGCCTCGGGTATGTTACACCAGCGATAATGCCAGAAAGTTTCGATGAAGAATGTGAGTGGCACTCTCATTCATCCGAGTCACCCACTTATGACTCCGATAGCAGTATTGGAGGTATATTCAGACTGACATTATCTGTCAATATGACATCTGCTGATATTGAAGAGGAAAACGAAGACCTACTCGAACCGCTTGAGTTGGAGCCATGGGTCCAACAACTGGATGCACAATGGAAGAAGCGCTTCGAACTATGAGACCCTCCCATTGAAGACGAGGTCATGCAAGTTAACTTCGGTAATGAATCCTCTCGAAAGCCAATCTTCATTAGTAAAAGACTGACAGACGATGAGCAGGGGTCGTTGTTGCAACTCATCAGAGAATAAATCGATGTCTTTGCCTGGAGCTATGAAGACATGCCAGGGCTAAATTTCGAGATTGTACTTTATAAACTCAACATTTATCCGGACACAAAACCAGTTAAACAACAGCAACGGCGGTTTCGTCCAGACATCCTGAACTCCATTAAAGCAGAAGTAAACAAGCTTATAGCTAGCCGTTTCATCCGTAAAGAGCAGCACCCAGACTGAGTAGCCAACATAGTACCAGTCATCAAGAAGAACAGAAAGATCTAAATTTGTATTGACTTCTGCAATCTGAATGCGGTATGTCCTAAGGATAAATTCCCTCTTCCGATCACCGACAAAATGATCGATAATACGTGTAACTTCGAGCGCATGTCCTTTATGGATGGCTTTACAGGATACAATCAAATCAAAATGTCTTCTGACGATGAGAAGCATACGTCATTCCGAACACCGTTCGGCGTGTATTATGATACGGTCATGCCCTTCGGACTGAAGAATGCCGGCGCTACATATCAACGTGCTATGAGCATCATCTTCAGAGATCACTTGCACAGGACGGTGGAGTGTTACGTTATCGCCGGTAAAAATTGCTCCAAAAATGATCACTTACATGATTTGGGAACAGTGTTCGACCTCATACGAGCACACAATCTGAAGATGAATCCACCAAGTCTTTTCTGGGCGTGTCTAGCGAAAAGTTATTAGGATTTGTCATTACTTTCCAGGGCATTCACAAAGATCCCGATAAAACAAAAGCAATCATGGAGATGAGTCCACCAAGGAACCTCCGTGAACTCCGCGGCCTTCAGGAAAGACTAGCCTACATCAGGAGGTTCATATTTAACCTCTCAGGGCGATGTCAACCCTTAACTTAACTCATGAGGAAAGGTGTCTCTTTCATATGGAACGAGGAATGTCAGCATGCCTTTGACGACATTAAGGAATATCGGACTAATTTGCCAGTTCTGGTAGCCCTGGTCGTCAGAAAGCCCTTCCTGCTCTATGTACGGGCGATGAAACACTCCCTCGGTGCTTTGCTAGCACAAAATAATGATGCGAGACATGAACAAGCTATCTACTATTTCAGCAGGATGGTGGTAAGACCGGAACATAGGTACATCGCCGTAAAAAAGGAGTGCCTTTTCCTAGTATTCTCCATTCAGATAACACGACACTATGTGACAGGGTAGACCATCCATGTTGTCTCATACGTTAATCCTCTCAGGGTTCTCATGACCAAACTAGGCGCACTCAGTTCTCGTCTAGCCACCTGGGCGATAGTGTTATCCCCCTACGACATAGTTTTTATTTCGTAAATGGCTGTCAAAGGTCAAGCCCTGACCGACTTCTTAGCAGCCCATCCAGACTCAGAAATAGCCAAAATTTATGAAGAAATCCCCGACAAATTCGTCGCCTCAAACATGACTTCACATGATGTCATTTGGCGAATGTTCTTTGACAGTGCTTCAAGGACGGGGCCACAAGGTAATATCGTCGCTGGAGTCGGGGTGGTATTAATTTCTTCCTTTGGACTAGTGGTCAATCGGGCATATTCTCTTATGGAACCCTGTTCAAACAATACAGCCGAATATAACGCTCTAGTCATCGGACTCCAACTCGCAAAAGAAGTGGGGATCAAGTACCTGGAAGCGTATGGCGACTCGTAGTTGGTTGTTAACCAGATCCGAGGCTCATACGAGGTTCACAACGAGGACCTGATTCCCTACTATCAGACAATAATTGCCATCATTGCAACCTTAGAAGGGTTTTTTATAGAGCATGTTCTTAGGCTTCAAAATATCGAAGCCGATGCCCTTGCAGGCCTCACCGCTTCCTTGGCACTTCCAAATAATAGTCAACATCTAGTCGACGTGCTAGGTCATGAGCTGGTCTGTCCCAAGAACAATGTTCAACTGGGTACGAGTTACTCCACCCAGATATCCAACGACATACAAGACTGGAGACACCCGCTCATCAACTTTGCAGTCTACGAAATTCTGCCAGAGAATGTGAAGGAAGCAACTTCAATCAGAAGACGCTCTCTCAGATTCTTCTTTGATACAGAGACAAAAATGTCATATCGACGATCCTACGATAGACTACTGTTACGATGCCTGTCAAATACAGAAGCCAAAGAAGCCTTACGCGAGGCTCATGATGGCGCTTGAGGGGCTCACCAACCGGGCCCAAAATTGTAAGATCGTCTCCGTCGGATGGGTTATTACTGGCCCACAATGGTAACAGATACAGTTGACTATGCAAAGAAGTTTAAGGCTTACCAGATCCACGCAGATTTCATACATCTGTCATCCGAATTCTTGTACCCAACAGTGGCCTCTTGGCTATTTGAAGCATGGTCATTTGGGCCAATCACCCCACCGTCGTCTAGGGGGCATCGATTCATACTTGCAATCACCGATTACTTTTCCAAATGGGCGGAAGCTGTTCCGCTTGCAGAGGTGAATACATCAAATGTGATTAGCTTCATAAAATATCACGTCATTTACCATTTTGGACTGCCCCGGAGGATTATTCACGACAACGGTCTGCAGTTCGCAAGCCACGCTTTTTATCAATTTTTTGACAAGAATCAGATTCAGAACATGGCCTCGACGGCATATAACCCATCGGCTAATGGTCTGGCTGAAGCTTTCAACAAAACTATAACATGAACTTCTCAAGAAGTTCATGTCTTCAAACAAACACGACTGGAATAAAAACCTCGACGAGTGCTTATGGGCGTATCGCACTACGATTCGAACGGCTACAGGAAATACACAGTTCTTCTTGGTTTACGGGAGCAAGACAGTTCTCCCATTGGAGACTCAGATCCCCTCGCTTTGCGTAGCCCTTACTTACCGATTGACGTTGGATGACAACCACCATCGACGGCTACAAGAACTGGAACCTTAGATGAGAAGCGTTTACAAGCTCAACAAAGCATAGAGCTCTTCCAAGCGTGTATCTCTCGGGCTTTCAACAAGAAAGTCAAACAAAGAATATTTTAAGTCGGCGATCTCGTCTTGGTCGTTCGCCGACCAATGGTCAAGACTCACAAGACCCTCGACAAATTCTAGCCTAAATGGGAGGGTCCGTTCATCATCGAGACTGTATTCTCCAATGGCGCATACTGGCTCGCAAAGCAGAATGGGGACTTGCTCATGATGCCCATAAACGGCAAGTTCCTAAAAAAAATACTAAGTTTTAAAACATCCCCATATTACCTAGATTGTCTAGTTATGTACATCAGATACTCTGAACTTACACTCTATTCCCTCCAAGGGAATTCACATTGCATCTCTCCGAGTGACAAGTCACGTATATTAACACCTCTGAACTTCCGCTCTGATATTTCGATTATCATTTATCACGTCCATATTACCTCTGATATAGACAATCTTCCAGCTTAACACCTGTATCCAACTCGGAATAAAAGACATGGTGTTAAGATCACAAAACCTACCACGTCTATATTACCTCTGTTGGGTTCTGTCTCGAATCTAATACTCGTACCACCAGTGCACAAAAGGGTAATAGGTCCACAAAAAATCATTCCTGATTATCATCTGTCACGTCCATATTACCTCTGATACCGATAGCTTCCGACTTAACTCATGTGCCTAACCCGGGATAAAAGACATGGTGTTAAGACCACAAAACCTGTCACGTCAATATTACCTCTGTCGAATTTTGTTTCAAAATCTATTACCCGCACCGCCAGTACACAGAAGTGTAATAGGTCCATAAAAAGTTATTCTAATATATTACTCGCACCACCAGTAAGCAGAAGGGTACTAGGTCCATAAAACTTATCCTAATATATTACTCGCACCATCGGTGTACTAAAGAGTAGTATGTCCACAAAATATCATTCAAATCTATTGCTTGCATTTCCAGATGCACAAAAGGGCAATAGGTCCACAAAAAGTTCTCCAGTGGGATGTCCTTTATCAAACACAAAATGCTGTATTAGACCCTCTAGTACAGGCACCACAAAAATACCATAAATAAAGAATAGAGTGAATGTATTCTGTTTATTCAAAATCATTTACATTCATAGGACTACATCAGCAGCAGAAAATCTAGCAGTACATAGTTTGGTCAGTTTGACAGCACTTTGCCTTCACCAAAAAACAGTTTAGTGGCCCTCGAAAGAAGTCATGTTTTACTGATGAGAAGCAAACAAGGCTGTTGAGTCTCCAAGGAGCTGCCCGGAGGAGGGCAAATATAGCATGCTGTTCTCTCCTCCGTATTGCGGATACCTTAGCCCCGCTCCTCCAAAACACCATACCTTTAAAACAACATCCCTGATGGTAGTCTCGTCTACTTGGAGAGCCGCAAAGACAGGACGTTCATGACGACGCCTGACCACCATCCAACTCTCCGAGGTATAAAGGCTCTTCCTACCACCTGGGAAAAACTCTTCCGAAGCATGAAGAGTTCTGAGTTGTCTGATGTGTATGCCAAAATGGTACGGGAAAAACTCTTTCGAAGCATGAGGAGTTTTGAGCTATTTGATGTCTGTGTCAGAATGATGCATTTTTACTCTATCGTCGACACCGGTCCTGGAGAAGTCTGCTAGCCAGATCCCTACAAAATATGGAAAAAAAAGAAGGCTTAGCAACTAGAAGAAAACAAAGGGATCCTTTTTCAGTTATGCGACCTAGCCAGTTATGCGACCTAGCCGAACAGAACTCATGCGGCTCAGTCATGAGACACTTAGGCGGCTCAGTCATGAAGTGCCCATGCGGCTCAGTCATGAGGAACTTATGCAGTTTATGCAGGTCAGACATGAAGTGCTCATACGGCCCATTCATGAGGTCGGCTCAGTCATAAAGTGCTCATACGGCTCAGTCATGTGGCACTTATACGGCTCAGTCATGAGGCACTTATTCAGTTCATGTGGCTCAGTCATGAGGCACTTATACAGCTCAGTCATGAAGTACTCATGCGGCTCAGTCATGAGGCACCTATGCGGTTCATACGGCTCAGTCATGAAGTGTTCATGCGGATCAGTCTTGGGGCACTTATGTGGTTCAAGTTCGAATAAGCAGCGCTTATGCGTCTCAGCCCATGCGACCCTATCATACAGAACACATGCGGTCTAAATAAGATAGGGCATGCATCGACCAGGCTTAAAGCACAGAGGTAATATATGACAGGCCCGTGCATAAAATATACGATATGGCCATTCAAAATTTCAGTCGTCATCTTTCTACCATCCTTACCCTTGATAGGGGTTGCACGTCGGATGAATGGAAGGAGAGTCTTCTGCTGTCGACGGAGAGGCAAGTCCTTTCCCTTTGGCCGCAGCACCAGTAGACTTGGAAGCTTTTGGAGCCATGGCTAAATTGAGATAGAAAGATGAAGACGAAGGAGAAGAAGGTGAAAGAGAAAAATCTTTCTCCGAATGACCCCTATTTATAGAGTTTCTAAAGAGTGTCTCTTCGATTCTCGAGACCATTAAAGATAATGACGATATTTGGAGATCTTATCCCTAGTAACCGTCGACTTTATCTCAAAAAGTATCTCTTCAGTTCGTATGATCATTAAAGATAATGACGACGTTTGAGGATTTTATCCCTAGTAACCGTCGACTTTATCTCGAAAAGAGAACCCAAATCCAAAACCGAATCAAGAAATTAAATGCAGCAGTGACAGCCAGCACGCTGGATGGGGTCTCTCTGTGGCTCAAGATTTCTCTGCGGCTCAAGGTTTTCCTACGGCTTGAGATCTCTCTGTGGCTCGAAAATTCTCTGCCACTAGAAGTCTCTCCTGACTTGAAGACTCCCTACGGCTTGACATATCTCCATGCTTCTTATTCAAAGTATTCCAAATTTGCAATTTAAAAACTTTGAAGGGGGTCTTGTATAAGCATAAAAAATATAGGATTCATGCGGGTCATAATTTGCCGCATAAGTACTTTGGGTCAAACCGGTCCGCATAAAGGAGAGCGCATGACAGGTTCAGCACCCTATACGGCCCGTCTGCAACCAGACTGATTCGAGCCATAGAAGAAAGATATATGGCCAAGTTGGTCAGTCCGTCTGATAAAGCTAACAAATTCTGTCAAAAGATGACAAAAATGACAGCTCTGATATTCTAACAAAAAGATAAGACGTTATCAGACAATGTCATACAGCCGGAAGGATTGCTACTCGAGCCACAAGAACCGTATGCGGCTCAATCTATGCGGCCCTAAAGTCTCTGAGCTTCATACGGCCAAGGGTGACTGTAACCCAAGTCGTATGAGCTTTATGCGGCCCAAAATACAGAATCTATGCGGCTTAAAAGTACTTAAGGTACATGCGGACTAAGGAAGACTACGATCTAAGCCGCATGAGTCTTATGCCGCCCAATATGGCCGAAAACTGAGAGACTCATAGGGCTTAAAATGATTCCTATCCTGCAATAGGACACGTGGTAGGCTGACCAAGTCTCAATTACCCAGATTTGCTGTAACAAAATCCCAACAAATTGCTAGCTGGAAGCCAAAGAGAGGGTCTTTACATACTGATTAGCCACGTGGCCTGTAACACCCAGTTTTTCAAATGAGAGTAATTTTGAAATTTTATATTTTTAATTATTTAATTATGATATTTAAATAATAATATAATTTTTGATGATTTTTTAATCAATTTAAAACTATTTAAAATTATGACTTGTGATTTTGGTATTTTGCTAGTATAACCCTAGAGATAGCTTGACCTAGAGCCTAGCCATGTGATTAGGGTATTTCATTTATCATTTTTAGCTTGAGGGTATTTGGGTCATTTTGAATTTATTTGAAATTAATAGGAATTATTAGAATTTATTGGAATGTATGTGAATTTATTATTAATTAAATAATTGCTTGGTGTCTTGTTAGTCTTTAACCTAGAATGGACCTAACCTAGAAGCATAGACTTAACCCATGGGCTAAGTTAGAATGGTTAACTTAAGTTGTGGCTAGAAAATATCTAGTTAGGACCTAAATAGGGGTTTTTGTTAGAGAGACTTGATTTGGTCAAATAGGCCTATCAAATGTTGAACTTGATTAGTCTAGAGAAGGCCCATAGCCCATTAGACTCAACCCTAACCCTATCTCTTCATTTGGGCAGCCACTTTGAGCTAGAGACCTAATTTCAGCATATAAAGTATACCATTATGACCCCTTGCCTCGTTTAGAACACCCTTGTAGGAAACCCTAATTTTCTCCCCCTTTCAATCAAACTTCACCATTCCTCCACCAAATTGATCCCAATCATTTGTATTAGGCTCCATTTCTGGAGTAGAGGTTGGGGGAGACTAGCTTACAAGGAGGAGAGCTCTTTTGGACCGTGTTTGAGGAGTGGGACTTCTCCATTTGGGGCTTTCAAGAGGCTTTGGAAACCATTAGGTAAAACCTTCAAAAACCCTTTCAATTCCAAATCTCTTTGTATGGTTGCATTCATTTAGGGTCCCCCTAGGTGTCCCTCACGTTTGGTAGGAAACCGTGCCCATTTTGTGTCCGTATCGGACATGTATCAGTGCTTGTTGTAAGTGTTTGATTAAATGTCTCATAGAAATGAATGTTAATATTTTCCAAAACAAATTCCATATTTTTGTAGCTTAATATGTGTAGATTAATATTTTAGGTGACTGAGTTGAATTTGTGCACTATTTGTGTCCTTTGTGGACACAAACTCACTGACTGGACACAGCACAGGGCACAGTAGCTTTTTCTGCTGCCTATGTCCTATTTTCTCATCGAACATGCCACGTGGACACCTCATCTTCGACACAGAGGTGGGGGCCATCACTGACAGACCCCCCTCGAGTTTCAGGACACGTTGTGTCGTGTCCTACAAGAAAACACGTGTGTATGGGTCGTACACTATCACACGTACGCACAGTTTTGGCCTTGTTACGGCCTCCTAAACTCTTGATACGACCCTTGTGGACACGGTGCAGGGTGACACGAGTGAAGCCCTACATACGGCAAACACATGGGCATGAGCACGAGTCATGTCGTGCCCTTTGTCGCGTGCACGAGGATGTGTCCTCGCTGCACGAGCCTGTCTGATATACTGTTTACTGTCACATTGGTGTCAGTTAAATTCGACACAGTTGAACACGTTTTGGGACACGAGTACGACCTCTATGACACATGTATACATGGGGAACATTTCTCTACACCAGCTTTTGGGTTTTATAAAGTATTGGGTTCGAATTTGAGTTGTTTGTGTCGGGTTTCAGAAACACTGATATATGGTGTTAACAGTTTCAAAAGAGTTTAAAAGGGGATTTTTCGAATTCGATTTCAAATAAGTTTTCAACTATGATCCAATGATTAGTTTTATGTTTTAGATTGTTTCAGGATCGGGTTTCATGTTTTGTTTGGGTTTTCGAATCCTTGATGGGGTTTCAAATTTTGACTGATACTATTTACAAAGTTCGGGTTTGATAACCTGAGTTGGAAATTCTGATCGCAATTTATGATTTTGATTTCGTAATTCTGGTTCTTTACATGTACACTAAGGTGTAGGATTGAGCTTTCGTTTGGGTTCATTCGAATGTTTGAGTTTGAATGATAACCCAGGGTTTTCTGATTTCAAATCACTGATACCAAGCTGATTATCTGAGACACTATGTGACTGAACCTATCTACCCACACACACATGCATATACCTCATTAACACAATACCACACACACAGGTAGGATATTGAAACCTGGGACACCCTAACCTATGTAGGCACACTGTTATGTTGCCAAATACCTGAGACACACACCCACATTGGTTCACATGATACACTACTGAACACTGTTTCTAAAAATCTGAGAACCCCATAACCTGTGATGTTCCCTGCACCTATACACTCACTCATGAATAATTGAAAACCTGAAAACCCATGTTAAAATTCTTACAGACATTCCACTGAGAGTGACACTGATTTGAACACTATACACACGCACACATTGATGTACACTCACCCCACATTAACTGAGATGCCCCCACTGTTTCCTAAATCTGAAAACTGAGATTCTAGTGTAAGTTGAAATGGGTTCAATTTGAAATGTTAACTGAGCTTTGATGTTTGAATGTTGTGTTTTAAAATTGAAAATTGATATGTTTACCAAACCTGAATTGGGATTCAAGTACAACATGTAAACCTGAGATTGAAATCATATGGAAGACTGAAATGTTGTTAACTGGGATTTCATATGTGAATGATTGAGTTTTGATTCACTGTTAGACGAGTATCCTAAGATTTCAGGAATAAATGACATATGTGTGAACTGGAATGGTTGTTAGGAATGAAAACTGAAATTGAAATGTTATAACTAAAATGGGAATGTAAACTGAGATGTTAATAACTGTCACACCTATACATCCTGTGAGCATTAACACACACATTAAATCATGTACACACACAATCTCATATATTGCCTGTCACACATATATATCCCATGTACCATGCCACACCCTCACAACACTACACATAGACACATACTCTTGTATACACTCACATTGCCATGCTATGTCCTTTTCCCCTCTCTATGAAGATACAATGTATATATTTCTATATGTATAGGTATGCCTATAGTTATATATTTAAGTGTCTAACCTAATGTGAATGTATGAATGGTAGTGTAGGATGTATGGAAGTTTCAATGAGTAATGTGATATATATATATATATATATATATATATATATATATATATATATATATATATATATATATATATATATATATATATATATATATATATATATATTTTATGTGATATATATATATATATATATATATATATATATATATCACATAAAATATATATATATATATATATATATATATATATATATATATATATATATATATATATATATATATATATATATATATATACACATATATAAATATATATATATATACACATATAAAAAAAATAAAAATATATATATATACACATATATGTGAATAGTGATATATATATATATATATATATATATATATATATATATATATATATATATATATATATATATATATATATATATATATGGTATTGGCCTATAGTGTTGTGGTTGTATTAGCTCATGGCCTACATGGTTATGATTCTACATGGGTTTATGGCCTAGTGTATGGCTATTGCCTAGAGGATAGGGCCTATGGCCTATAACCTAGATGACATAGCCTATGGTTGACCAACCTAACTAGTTTGACCTAGTTTGAACCTGTTTAACCTTGGTTGACCTAACTGGACTAGAGTTGACCTAGTTTGACTGCTAGAGTTGACCAAAAGTTGACTTTAGCCTAGATTGACCCCAGACATTATGTAGATGCATTGTAGCAGTCTATTTCATTATTTTAGTCATGTTGTGACTTGTGATGTTCTGATTAGGAGCCAGACACTACTCCTCAGGCAGTATTTTCTTCTGGATATTCAGAATATCAGGCGAGTACATTCTCTGACCGTTTCATTCTTGCTAGGAGTATTTTCTCGCTCTAGATTATATTACTTGATGCTGACACGATGGAAACACGGATTAGTACTATATGGATCTTTTCATACGATGTTATCCCCTCGGGAGCATCAGATACATCATGTCATGTGCATTTCACTTTCATCATGTACACTTGTGCTTTCACCGTACATGTGCACTCTCGTGATTCATGTACTCTCATGATCACGGAGCTCCCATGTTTATATTCACGTGCACCCTTATATGGCCCCCCATGTGAATATCATGCAATAACATAACTTGTCTAGATTCTTGTGTATTGATTGGGGTATGCGGGAGTATAAATAGTCATGTGGACAATTTCCAAAGTAGTGTAGCCATGTACGATCTCTCATGTTTATTATCAAGCCGTTCACATGTCTAGCTTGCACTCTAAATCACTAGTTAACTATAGCTCTTAACTTATAGTAGATATTTCATTACAGTCTTCTTTTTACTCATGTATACTCTTCAGTGTTTCATGTATTTTATTCTATTGCCTGTATTTTATTCCTGCCATTATATGAACTGCGTGAGATGTACTGTGCTCGCTTCTGTCCTGACTGGACCTGTTGAAATATTACAGAGGATGAGGATGAGGCGTGCTGTTCTACCTATTATGGGACTACCCTAGATGACATCTGTGACTTGAACCAGCAGCCGGACCCTATAACTGTGGACGACACTCCTCTAGACTAGGATGCCCTCTTTTATATTACTTTTTGGATGACTGTATTATGATATTTTGGAATTCTGTGGATTTGTGATATCTTTAGACACTTAGACTCTCTGGTTGTACTTATGTGGATCTTTCATTTCAGCATTTATCTATCTATCTTTCTATCTTATCGTTCTGTTTTAGACGTGATTGAGACTGTATATTGCTATGTCACCTCTATTCGGAGTGTATATACTATACATGTACCTTTATATTATTAGATGATTGACCTAGGACAACGTTCTACCGCCGATACTGTAGCGTAGGCTGGACGTACCCACGTCTCGTGCCCTTACTCTAGGGTGCGGGTCGTGACACATTTTTAGTGGTGGCCCATGCAGGTCGAGTTTGTGTAGTGGTACTCGAACTAGAGTTTCACTACAGCTTGCGGTAGGAATTAGAATATTTTTAAAGGTACTCAATCACACTAGAAGAAACTCTTAATCAGATTCATTTTATCTAAATTTGCTGTTTATTGTCTTCCCTTGAATATAAACTGTCCTCCTTTGAATTTTTGCTCCATTCCCAGTAATTACTTCTTGTTTTGATCTGTCTTTATGATGGTTATGGAGACATGATCTCATCGCTCCGGTCTGGGGAATACTATCGATAGGCTGGCCACCTCTCGTCATGTTCATCAGGGCCTTGAGACCGTAGCTCCTATTGTGCCGACTCAAGTTGGCATTTCTGCTATATTGGAAGTGCACCTTCGTCTGTACAGAGACCTTTTCCCGTCATTCCCGATTTCTCTCAGCAACAGCGGTTCATACAGCATCAATAGCAGACCAGGGAAAACCAGCAGGGCGAGCTATCGTCAGACAGTCGAGGATGCACAGACCATTAGAGATCTTGCTGTAAGTTCCGTTCTTCTCTATTTATTCCCGCAATTGTCTCTTATAACTATCTTGAAATTCGATTCCATCTGTTCCTTGTTGACTGATCAATTTGTTCTGTTGTCCCTGTGTTATGTTTGTTTTTTTTCTTCTGAAAAAAATCATATGGGCTAGGTCACCTCAGTTATGGGATGTAGAATCATCGATAGTCATATTAGCTGGTATAATGAGGACATATAGTCAGATTTTGGACGTATTTCTCGGATGTAGAAATTTAAGGTTTTTGTCGTCGCATGCGGCAATGCAGAAATTTTAAATACCATAAACCTAGAGGTATGTGCCTTAGTCGAGGACTCTGTGATTATCGTAGCCTTGCTTACTAGTATGATGAGGATTTGGAGCACCATGATTTTGGATAGACGCATATGATTATCAGATTGTACCTTAAATATTTTTGAACATGTTTTCTCTACTTTTGTTTTAGTCCTTCTAAAAAAAGGGAATTATTGTTTGTTTTGTTTTGTTTTGCTTCTCATTGTTTAACTTAGGAGTAGCTTTAGCTGTTATTATAAACCTTTGTACAACTTCTTAATATGGATTTCTTCTTAATACAATGAATCGATGATTTTGCTAAGACCTTATCTTGGATTTGATATTATAGCTCTAGTTTCAAAATGGTTCCTTCTTTTAAACAGATAAGAAGAACAAATTTTATCGTTATTTCCTTCTTGCTATTATTCTTGTATTAAATAATAATAATAAAACTGTCTTGATTACATCAATCACCTACTTTGCAATCTTGGTAGGAATCTAAATGTTGGTCTTGAAATAGAATTTAATTTGTATATTGGGACATGAGAATATATATAGTAAACACAGACAATTTTTTGATACGTATGTATGCTACACTTTGATTACCAACCTATCTAAATACATATTAATATGTTGCTGATGTATAAATTCTCAAAACCCTAATATTTCTGATACAATACAGTATCATAGACTGGTTCTCTGCTTTTTCCAGTTTAAATTCATAAATTAAAAATAAATTTTATGTTATTAGTTTTGTTACATCACTGTACATGTATCTTATACACAAGGTTTCAATTCTTAAAGAAATTGGTTGAGTTTTGTGTTTGAACTTGTCAATCTGAAACTGCATTATGTTAATATTACACTGGTTTAAATGTTAGCTTATTTTCATATTGTGTATGTAAATGCTGAACTAAAACTGGGTTTAACCTTTCAATACTAAAGCTATAACCCTGTACAAGGACACACACCCTAACTTAGTATACACTGCCATATAAACCTAACCCTTCCTCTCTATGTTATGTTCATATATCTATATAGATATATATAGAGTTTATGCATACATGTTATAATGTATATAGATACATAACTAAATCTCTACCTCTTATATATATATATATATATATATATATATATATATATAAAATATATATATATTTTTATATATATATATAAATATATATATATATATATATATATATATATATATATATATATATATATATATATATATATATATATATAAAAATATATATATATATATATATATTATATATATATATATATATATATATATATATATATATATAGCCATGCATGCTATGAGTAAATAGGTTGTGCATTGTAGATTGTTAACCAATATGCCATGAGTAGTGTAACTGGATAGCTATTGTTTTGAAACCCAATTCCTTATATACACTTTCATGTATATTTCACATACACACATGCCTACTATCTAACCATATGGACATGTCCACATACACCCATACACACACGAACCACATAACCTTTACAAAATGCTAGCTTTCCCTCTCTAACGCTCTCATCGCTCTCTCCCTCTATATATATATATATATATATATATATATATATATATATATATATATATATATATATATATATATATATATATATATTGTGATTGGATTTCAAAGCAATTGACTTTCATTCTTTAACTTTTGATTTTGATTTTTCTTTGAATAGTACCCCTTTATAGATAATTGGTAGTTATCTTATTTTATTTTTGATAAGTACCAGTTTTTATATAGGATGGTAGACTGCCTTACAGTTTTGATGATTTGTTATTTCTGTATCTTTTCCAGTTTGACACCCCTGATTTCTTGTATGTTTGGATACCCTATGACCGTTTTGGTTTAGCATTACTAGTATACCTAGATGAGACTTTCACTACCACCGTATGCCATGACCCTGTATGTCGTCCTTTTAAATCGTATAATTTGTTTAAGTTCTGAGACTTTGATTGTGGGGGTTTGACCTAGAAGGAGTATGAACATTTTAATTTCGAGGACGAAATTTTTCTAAGGGGGGTAGGATTGTAACACCCAGTTTTCCAAATGAGGGTAATTTTGAAATTTTATGTTTTTAATTATTTAATTATGATATTTAAATAATAATATGATTTTTGGTGATTTTTTTAATCAATTTAAAACTATTTAAAATCATGACTTGTGATTTTGGTGTTTTGCTAGTGTAACCCTAGAGACAGCTTGACCTAGAGCCTAGCCATGTGATTAGGGTGTTTCATTTATCATTTTTAGCTTGAGGGTATTTGGGTCATTTTGAATTTATTTGAATTTAAGAGGAATTTTTAGAATTTATTGGAATGTATGTGAATTTATTATTAATTAAATAATTGCTTGGTGTCTTGTTAGTCTTTAACCTAGAATGGACCTAACCTAGAAGCTTAGACTTGGGCTAAGTTAGAATGGTTAACTTAAGTTGTGGCTAGAAAATATCTAGTTAGGACCTAAATAGGGGTTTTTGTTAGAGAGACTTGATTTAGTGAAATGGGTCTATCAAATGTTGAACTTGATTAGCCTAGAGAAGGCCCATAGCCCATTAGACTCAACCCTAACCCTAGCTCTTCATTTGGGCAGCAACTTTGAGCTAATAGAGACCTAATTTCAGCCTATAAAGTATAGCTTCATGACCCCTTGCCTCTTTTAGAACACCCTTGTAGGAAACCCTAATTTTCTCCCCCTTTCAATCAAACTTCACCATTTCTCCACCAAATTAATCCCAATCTTTTGCATTAGGCTCCATTTCTGGAGTAGAGGTTGAGGGAGACTAGCTTGCAAGGAGGAGAGCTCTTTTGGACCTTGTTTGAGGAGAGGGACTTCTCCATTTGGGGCTTTCAAGAGGCTTTGGAAACCATTAGGTAAAACCTTCAAAAACCTCTTAATTCCTAATCTCTTTGCATGGTTGCATTCCTTTAGGGTCCCCCTAGGTGTCCCTCACATTTGGTAGGAAACCGTGCCCATTTTGTGTCCGTATCGGACACATATCAGTGCTTGTTGTAAGTGTTTGATTAAATGTCTCATAGAAATGAATGTTAATGTTTTCCAAAACAAATTACATATTTTTGTAGCTTAATATGTGTAGATTAATATTTTAGGTGACTTAGTTGAATTTGTGCACTGTTCGTGTCCATTTTGGATACGAACTCACTGACTGGACACAGCACAGGGCACTGTAGCTTTCCCTGCTGCCTGTGTCATATTTCTCATCGGACACGCCACGTGGACACCTCATCTTCGACGCAGAGCTGGGGGCCATCACTGACAGACCCCCCCTCGAGTTTCAGGACACATTGTGTCGTGTCCCACACGGAAACATGTGTGTACGGGTCTTACACTATCAAACGCACGCACAGTTTTGGCTCTGTTATGGCCTCCAAAACTCTTGACACGACCCTTGTGGACACGGTACAGGGTGATACGAGTGAAGCCCTATATGGGGCGAACACGTGGACATGAGCACGAGTCATGTCGTGCCCTGTGTCGCGTGCACGAGGCCGTGTCCTCGCTGTCCGAGCCTGTCTGATACACTGTTTACTGTCACATTGGTGTCAGTTAAATTCGACACAGTTGGACACGTTTTGGGACACGAGTATGACCCCTATGACACTTGTATATG
>JANAVB010018798.1:1779513-1864484 GCA_029216955.1 Iris pallida
ATTTTATCGTTATTTCCTTCTTGCTATTATTCTTGTACTAAATAATAATAAAACCGTCTTGATTACATCAATCACCTACTTTGCAATCTTGGTAGAAATCTAAATGTTGGTCTTGATATAGAATTTGATTTGTATATTGGGACATGAGAATATATATAGTGGACACAGACACTTGCCTGATACGTATGCATGCTACACTTTGATTACCAACCTATCTAAATACATATTAATATGTTGTTGATATATAAATTCTTAAAACCCCAATATTTCTGATACAGTACAGTATCAGAGACTGGTTCTCTGCTTTTTCCAGTTTAAATTCATAAATTAAATATAAATTTCATGTTATTAGTTTTGTTACATCACTGCACATGTATCTTATACACAAGGTTTCAATTCTTAAAGAAATTGGTTGAGTTTTGTGTTTGAACTTGTCAATCTGAAACTGCATTATGTTAATATTATACTAGTTTAAATGTTAGCTTATTTTCAGATTTTGTATGTAAATACTGAACTAAAACTGAGTTTAACCTCTCAATACTAAAGCTATAACCCTGTACAAGGACACACACAACCTAACTTAGTATACACTGCCATGTAAACCTAACCCTTCCTCTCTATGTTATGTTCATATATCTATATAGATATATATATAGAGTTTATGCATACATGTTATAATGTATATAGATACATAACTAAATCTCTACCTTTATATATATATATATATATATATATATATATATATATATATATATATATATATATATATATAATATATATATATATATATAAAATATATATATATATATATATAAAAAAAAAAAAATATATATATATATATATATATATATATAATATATATATATATATATATATATATATATATATATATATATATATATATATATATATATATATATATATATATAAAATATATATATATATATATATATATATATATATATATATATATATATATATATATAAAATATATATATATATATAATATATATATATATATATATTATATATATATTTATATATATATATATATATATATATATATATATTAAAAAAGAAAATATAAAAAAAAAATATATATATATATATATATATAGAGGAAAATGTACCTAAGGTCGACCTTAGGTAAGTTACCTAAGGTCGACTTCATTTTCCTCACTTTACAACATTTTTTTCTTGAATTTTTTTATGGGATTCATCTACACCTTATTGATTGGCAACATACCAAATTTCAAGAAAAAATAATATTGTTTAGCCCCCTATCAATAAGGTGCAAAATCGACGGTGTAGCAGCAAAGTTTTAGACCGTCGATTTTGCAAGGGATAGATAGGGGGCTAAACAGTATTATTTTTTCTTGAAATTTGGTATGTTGCCAATCAATAAGGTGTAGATGAATCCCATAAAAAAAAATTCAAGAAAAAAATGTTGTAAAGTGAGAAAAATGAGGTCGACCTTAGGTAACTTACCTAAGGTCGACCTTAGGTACATTTTCCTCATATATATATATATATATATATATATATATATATATATATATATATATATATATATATATATATATATATATATATATATATGGTTAGCCATGCATGCTATGAGTAAATAGGTTGTGCATTGTAGATTGTTAACCAATATGACATGAGTAGTGTAACTGGATAGCTATTGTTTTGAAACCCAAATCCTCATATACACTTTTATGTATATTTCACATACACACATGCCTATTATCTAACCATATGAACATGTCCACATACACCCATACACACACGAACCACATAACCTTTACATAATGCTAGCTTTTCCCTCTCTAACACTCTCTCTCTCTCTCTCTCTATATATATATATATATATATATATATATATATAATATATATATATATATATATATATATATATATATATATATGTATATATATATTGTGATTGGATTTTAATGCGGGTCGTGACACGGCCACGGGCCACCTATGCGGCTCAAAACACACATCACTATAAATAGCAAGGTGTCACACCCCTGCAAGAGGCTGGCAACCTTCGAAAGGCAATTTCTTCAAGAGCTAAAGTCTGTGTCGTATATTCCAATGAGTAAGGCAGAGTTGATACACTTTTCCGAGCCTCCATCGTCACCCCCCAGAATCAAAAACTAAACAATTGTACTTAGATTCTTTCCTAGAATTTCTTTCTAGGCTTTTCTTTGTACAAGCGAGTTTACAATTAATTTCAGTATTTCTGTAATACCTGTCTTTGATATTTAATGGCAAACAGCAAGTCGATAGCAGACTGATCTACCTTTGCATCTAATTTGTGGACTCGGGTATCCCGAGCACACGGGTGCAGTTGGTATCATGTTTGCTCCCTGATCCGAGACTAGTAAAATTACTTGATCTCGATCGTTGGAGGAAGACTTTTGAGACCCATCCTGTCCAGTTAGCCCTGGAGGACTGGACGCGGGTGGTTCTGTACAACTTTCCATCAGGAGCCTGTATAATAGTTAACTGGTACCCGCTGATGGTCAAGCAGCTTGGATAGTTGACTGGGCTTGTTGGGCCCGCACTGCCCTAGACTTCTTCGATTTAGCACCCGAAGGCACATAATAAGAAGAGTCCAGATTGGAATATTCCTACATTCTCAATGGGCCGCATAGAGTCGAGCACACATGAGAGACGGTCGAACACAGAGCTTCTGACAAGGCTGCATGAGACACTCTGTCTATGGCCGGGATTGGTTGCCGCATGGGCCATCCACCTGAGGCCGAAGTTGGATGCCGCTATGGGCGATCTGTCTGCGAAGAGTTGGTTGCCGCATTGGCCGTCTGCCTGCAGCCAGAATTGGCTGCCACATGGGCTATCTGCCTGCGGCCAGAGTCATCTGCCGCATGGGTCATCTGCCCATCTCTCTTATGCAGCCTCTTCCTCGTCCACATGGATTTCCTTTGTGTCCCCAAAAACTCAGCATCGTAGTATTTTTCTTTGCTGGATTGGGGGACAATAGGCTTCTCTATGGTCGAAAGCAAGGCCGCAGGAGAGTCTTGGTCACCGTCTTGGGCCGCAGAAGGAGCTTCTTCGAGAACCTGGTCGGGGGCAATAGTTTTGTGCTTCGACGTCCTGCAGGTTCTCTTTGGGTTGGCTCACTTCTGCGATGGGCTGGCGCTCCCTTCAGAGAGCATTTCTTCGAATGCTCGTTGGTCAAAACGAACCACGAACATTTGTTGTGTGGAGCTGAGCTTAGACGTATCAGATTGCAGTCACTAAATTCTCATCAGAAGAGACGGATGTCCCCAGCAGAGTCACCATCGTGTTTGCTATTAAATATCAAGAACAAAAAATTACAGAGGAATTAAACTTGATTGCAAACTCGCTTGTACAAGAGAAATCCTAGAAAGAAATCCTAGGAAACAATTTAAGTATAATTGTTTAGTTTTGATTCTGGGGGTGATGATAGAGGCTCGGGAAAGTGTAGAAACTCTGGCCTTACTCCTTGGACAATCTAACGCGAATCCTTGCCCTTGAAGAAATTGCCCTTCGTAGGTTGCCAGCCTTTTGCATGGGTGTGGAACCCTGCTATTTATAGTGATTTCAGGATGAAGGATATTTTGAGCCGCATAGATGGCCACGTGGCCACGTGGCTACAACTAGTACACAAAGACCCGCTCTTTGGCCGCCAGCTGGTGACTTGTTGAGATTTTGTTGCAACAAATCTGGATGGTTGAGACTTAGTCAGCTTGCCATGTGTCCTATCGTAGGATAGGATCAGTCTGCTTGAGTCATTTTGAGCCGCATAGGCCTTTCAGTGTTTGGCCATGCTGGGCCGCATAAGACTCATGCGGCTTAAGTCACCGTCTCCCTTAGTCTGCATGTAGCTTGGGGTACTTTTGATCCGCATAGATTCTATGTTCTGGGCCGCATAAGGATCATGAGGCTTAGATTGTAGTCATCTTTGGCCTGCATAAAGCACATGGATTAAGCCGCATAAGGTTCATGCGGCCCGGGTCGTAGTCCTTCTAGTCGTATGACTATGTCCAGTCTGGTGACATGACATTTTGTCCGATCACGTCTTATCTTCTTTTTCTCAGAGGGTCAGAGCTGTCAGTTTTGTCAATTTTGATTGACAGAGTTTGTCAGCTTTATTAGAAGGGTTGATCAACTTAGCCGCATAAGTAACTATTCTTTCTGCGGACTCAAATCAGTTTAGTGAAGATGGGCTGCAGGGGGGCATGCCGAGTCTGTCATACGGCTCTTCTTTATGCTGACCTATTTGTCCCAAAGTACTCATGCGGTCAGTTGTGATCCGCATGAACCCCATATTTTCTATGCTTCTACACCTGGGTCTCAATGAAATTTAATTATAGTATTCCAACACTTTTTTAATTAAACATTGAAACTTGGAAATGTGACATTCACTCAATTGTTGGTACTAAATTATTTTGTACTACAAGATCAAGATGAGCGAAAAAAAATTTGTCAACAACACTCTCGGTGTCAAGCTCTTAATGTTCCCTTGTGCATCGAATTTAAGACCTCCTCATTATACCAAAGATATGATATAAATTTTTAGTAAGGATAACAGTAAGGGTGCGTTTGACTACAAGATAGAATATATGTAAAAAATAAATTAGTTTGACGGAAATAATTTACTAGAAAAATAAATCTATGGAATAAATTCCACGAAATAAATTTGGGTGTTTGATTATCGTTATTTTTCATAGAAAATAGTTATTTTCTATGGAAATTGATATTTTCCTATTGGCTGGGCCGGTATTATTTTCCACTATTTTGAAGGAAAATATGGAAAATGTTCAATTTTTGAAAAATAATTCTATTGAAAGTATACATTATCAAAGGCTACAATTGGTGAAAAATTTGTAATGAAAAAATTTTCCATGGAAAAAAGCTCAATCAAACGCAGCCTAAGAGAAAAATGTCCTAACGATGAGTATGGAAGTTATAGTTTTATGTAAGAAATACATTATTTCTTGGGTAGACAGATCAAATGAGCCAACCTACATTGCAACATGGCCCGACAGGCAAATTCCCAAGGAAACGTCGATAAACTTCCTCATCTCTGCCTATAAGAAGAGATACAATGACATTTATGCCTATATGTCCTTGGTGACGGCAAGATGCATAAAAGATATAGGGTACTAAAATTAAGATGAGGTCACTAATTAGGAGATACGACTTTTTATGGATGGCCATTTATTTTTGGACTGAAAAAAGAAGTGAAGGAACTATGCTTTCGAAAAAAAAATTGAAACAAGTCACTAATCAATAATTGATTACAAAATTGTTTGAACACAAAATCTTGAGCTAAGTTGAGATTCTGGAGAGATAGAGAGAGAGAGAGTGAGAGAGAGAGGGGGATAGAGGTCGAACATGCACGTAGTTCCTTTCTTTTGTTCATGATTTGAAAAATGGTCAAAAATCCCTCGATGCACACCAACATTGTTAGGAAGAGAATACTCCAAAAGAAGAGTTTAGCTCGATAAATTTTAAATAAGTACGAAATAATTGCTAGTAATAAATATATAAGTAATACTACTAAAAGTCATTCTTATTTAGAAAGCATTTACTGGAAACTGGTGCTAACAAAATTTAATAATTCGATAAATCTTAATGGGATGTAAATTTGGTTTAGCAGATAAATAAAAATAAATATTTTGGAGGGGTCTTACATCCTACCCACGTTATATTCATTTCGTACTCGAAATTTAAAAACAACTAAAGTTTGAATCTCGTTCGTTTTATCAAAAATAATTATTTTTTGTTAAATTATTTCCATTTTATAGATCACTAAATCCTCAGTGTGATGGATTTGTGTTGCTCAAAATACCGCTTCCTTGATCGCTAGTAGGTATGTCACACAAAGCTGCAATTCCTAGATTCATAAAAGATGTTTCCTTCACAATCTCCATTTTAGTTCTTGTCCTTGGTTTCCATTTCTTCATCGACAAATAATGAATCAACCTATTATCTAAAACGATGTATTGATCTTTCAAATAATCAATACTTGGTCACATAATACACTAATGTTATGTCCTTAACTCTCAAATATCATATTCAAGTCTTTTAGTCTTTAGTTGCGACAAACACTATCCATCTTCCAACAAATTTTATCTTCAAGATTGAAATCCTCGAGAGTCTTATTAGATGTATTCATCATCGGCAAATTCTAGAACCATAAATTTGGAAGATCCCTCAAAGCTCAAAATCTTATTTCTCTAATAGTCTTTCTACCTCACTTCAGGATTTTATTTTTAAGGAGAGTTACACATAGTCCATCATTCAAATCCTTAATTGATCCAAAGTTTATAATCTTGATTTCCTCGGTAATCTTATCTTTATTAAGCTACAGCTTAGAACCGATGAATCAATCATGGCATGAAGTTTTGTTCACGACCTTCACTTAAAGTGGTTCTCATCGTTTTGTTTACAACCACATATTAGTCCTTATAGAGGTGTACAACATCATCATGGCTTAGCTACTTACTATTACTGATGCTTATCCCTCCAAAATTTCAAGCACAATATTTAAATTCGTCCATTGCAGTTATTAACAACAAACATCTCGTTCCTTATCTTGTATATAATGGCAGCAACTGCCTTTTCCCAACAATTCCTCAAGTCCAAGATAATCTCTTGATAGTATTCGCCCTCAAATACAAGTAGTATTATAATATAAGTTTTCATTAATCCTCTACGAATATTGCCCATCTTAATATTTAAGTATAAAGTCGTAATAAGTCCCTAGATACCAACCACTTGCAATCAATTTTGACCCAAGTATTTCCGTGATCCATCTTATCTACTGATTTAATCCTACAGGCTTGTTATTCTCGTCACAACTCGAGTTCTATCTCTATCGTCTATCGACAGTTGCGAGGGAGATTTTGATTGTATCATTTACCTTTTCCACTTAGGTAAGCTTCTACTTAGTCATTATTACCTCAAGATCCTCCAATTCCCAAAGTAGTCAAAGTCGTGCTCTTCTCCAAAGTAACTAGTCATAGTTCGTAACAGAGATTACCTAATCATTCCAATCCTAAGAATCATACTACATCAAAGTTACACAACAAACATTACAACCACATAAATAGTCTCATCTCGTTAGGCTAGCTAGTAAATATTTTGCTCGGGTCTGTCTAGTCCAGTTATTCATATATGATAAGGTAGTTGGATAATAAGGCTGGGTCAAGCAATCCATGTGTCGTAGTTTATCCTTAGCCATCAACTTGTTGAAAGTAGTATTCCCATCATATTAGTTTCTTACAATTATTATTATTGATTCCATGTGTAAGTACCCCTGCCCATAAATCCAAAATTTCTCTAAAATTTTAAATTATTAATTAGTTTAGGTATGGTAAAACCCTTTTAAGGAATTTGTAATGATAATATCTATGTAAATAAATAGTAAATATTCATTGTTATAGTATAAACTAGTGAGGAGTTCTTCGGGAACTCGTATGGAAGAAGAGAAGAGAAAGAGAAGAGAAGTGCTTGCTGATGCACTTATGGTATCTTCATTATATATTTGCAAGTAATTTTGACTGAGAAAATGAGTATTTGATATCAACTCAACGGTTTTTATGGTCCGATAGAAGATGGTGATGGCTTTGAAGTGATCAAGTCGTTAATGACATTTTACATCAATAATGGGGGTCTATGGCCCTCTTGGAAAGAAAATTCGCAAGGGTTAGCCCAATGATTACATCGTGTTTTTGAATATAGCTAATCAATTAATTTTAACATAATGATGTCACTAATATTCATATACTCACTATTATGTTGCTACTTAAACTTAGCATTGTCCTAATTGTCCTATATCATATTGCTATGCTTGTATCGTACTGTAACATATTATTTTGCTCGTCTAAAATGTATTTGTAGACATGTAGTAGCATGATCAAACCAGGACATATGCAATGAAGAATTAATGATATGGGCCAAAGATGGTGTCATACAAGAAGATTCCTCTGAACCGCATAGCGACCTATCCGGGGCCTCACATCGGAGGTTCATGGGCGAAGCCCCCGAAAGGTATTCGGATTTCCAGATCTGTTTATCTTTGGACGACTGTTGTCAAGAAAAAAGGTGTCTTCAGGTCTGCTCAAATATCAGAAGAAAGGCGTCATCTAAGGGCTCTTGGTTTTCCTATCTTGTACTCAGTCTGTAATCTTTAATTGATTGAGTCTAGAAACATGTACGTTGAGTCGCACTGAGTCATCTCAACCCCTAGACTTACTTCTCCAAGCTCCACCATCCAAAAATAAACAAAGCCTGAACCAAACCCAAGCCTTATAGCACTTTAGAACTCCTGGTCTCTATGAGACAGAGTTCGGGGCGAACTCTGCCTCAGGCAGAACTCGGGCCGAACTCTTCCCCCTAATTTTTAGGAAGCTGATTTTTAGGAACACCATGATCCAAGCTGTCCAACGTTCAAATTTTTGAATATTTGGAACAGAATTCTGATCGAATTCTGCCACCCCAGACTAGTATAAATAGGACTTGAATTCTCTCATTTCAAATCATCTCTCACTCTCATCTTCTAAGCCTTATATGCTCTAAGCCTTACTCTTCCAATCTACTAGCCACAAAACTTTCTAAGCTCCAAGGTGCTCAATGCGATTCAGCTAGAAGTTTGTGCAAGAGTTGAAATGAAGTCACTTGGACAATTCCAAGTTTTGTCTCTACAAAGTTGTAAGAAGTTGGCGTGCTCTTCTGAGTAAAGGCACGTGTGTACCCTATTTCACAAGTAGTAGATTTCAATCCTAAGTGAGATTTCTCAGGCCTGGACTAGTCCTCCATGAGCAAAACTAGGTTAAATTGCTGTGTTTGAGTATGCTCTTCTGATCTCTCTTAAATTTTCGCATTATTACTCTGATTATATATTCTATTAGTAGTTGCTTCTGGACTGGCATACAGTTGAATTTTTAATTGGTTATTATAGTCACAAACTCTATTCACCCCCTCTAGAGTTGCCTACACGTTACTTCAGCAAGTACTTCTCTTTCTTTACATGTTGAGAGAAGGTTGTCAGCTTCCTGGGATGGCCTGGGGATTAGTTATTTTGATGCCTTTGGACTCAATATTGACTACTTTCCGAAATGATGCAAGTTTGAATTTCAAACATTTCTTTTCTACTTGAAATAACCATATTAGGGGACACCAATACTTGACCACATTTGATGACCACATGATGTGATAGCTTATGTATTCATAACATTTAATGTGATGGTCCCATTTGAGTTATTAAGATAGAGTCCCATAAAATCAATGATAGACTACTACATCATATGGTTAGTTAAATGGTCATATATTTATATACTCCTAGCATTACTATAGAAAAAGAATAAGAAGGTATATGGTTTCATCTAGGGGCAGAGCCAGGATTACGAAGTAGGGTGGGCTAGCTAATAGACTAATAGTTACAATATGGTTCTAAAAATTTGTGCCAAAAATTCGGTAAAGTTTTCTACGAAAATTCGATGATAAATTTGACATATCATTTTCGAAGAGAAATTAACACATCCACGTTGCAGATTCTCCAGAAACATAAAAAAGAAACCTTAGTAAAACTTCTTTGCATAATACACATTGTATAACACTAATATGACTAGTATATATGCAGCACCATATTTTGGTATAAAGTTTGACTATATGGGAAACTTTTTGTCCCAACTCATAACGACCACCAGATGCAAGAGAATTTTCTAATTCTTTTACTTGTCTCATGCGTATAATAGGCTTAGATGATGAAAGTAAGGAAAAGAAAATGTTCTATAATAATCTACTCACCCCCAAAGTTTCTGTAGCAATATTCAAATCAAGTATTCCGTTTGGTGCAGGTTTAAGCAAATGAATGAACTTTTTCATTAGGAGTCCTGAAAGAGAATAGCGGTACATGACAGTCAGCAGCTAGGATGTTGTGCAGATCCTTCATTCTTCTAAGCTAGAAATTGATTATTTAGTTAAAAAAGGGTTTAATTAATTCCAACCCAAGGGTCATGATTTTATTTAACCAAGACCTCTACCATAATAAAAAGATTAACTTCAGTCACCTAGAGAGCTATCATAACGGCAGGTGCTAACTGGAGTAAGAGAAGGGTTAGGAGAATCTGTAAAAGCAACAAACCAACACTAGCTTCATCAAATTAAAGTAGATTTAACTAGTTAAATCGAATGACTGCCAGCAGCATGATGAGAAATTTAATCCAAGACAAAAGCACATACATCATTCAGTATTATCATGAATAGCTTATCTAGTAGTCCACTCATTTGTTTCAGCAGCTACATTATCTTTTACAACATGCTTTCTCTTTAACAGCATATTGATTAGTATATTTAATTACAAATACCTTAATAACAAATGTATGTAGTTTATCAAACTTTATGGATTAATTTACATTCAATTTAACTTGCGAGTTATAGAACCATTCCAGGCCTTTAGAAGCTAACAGAAGCTAACAGATCTTTTGATCATTACCTAGGTGGCCATAAGAGTCCTGCAAAGTTGAAATAAACTTACTTTCACTGTATTATTAGCAAGATCCAGCATTCAAAAGCCAAAGATAAGCAATAGCTCACCATCTAGGACTTTATAAGTACTGTATTACGCATACAGTGTTAGTAGCCTTCAATTTACATTCATTCAGAAAAGGAGGAGAGCAAAAAATTACAGGTAATCTTCCTTGGTATCTCCTAATATAGTAATATGTATCCAATGTCAGTAGCAAACCCAATCAAGGTTACCTAGATAATGAAATGAACCACCACAAAGATAAGCATACAACAAATACATAGGAATACATAGCATCGAGAAGAAAGATACCCTATCAAAGTTGCACTCTTCGTTCTTTAGATAATATAATTCGTCTATGATAGAATCCGAGTCAAGATCTTCAGCAATTTCTCGTTCAATGGAAATAACCATAGCATCGGCTAAGAACTCATCTTCCATTTTACTTCTCAGATTAGTTTTAATAAGCTTCATAGCTGAAAAATGCTTGTTCTGTAGTTGTTGTGGGCACAGAAAGAGTTAAAATAAGATGAATCAACTTGTCGATCAGATTGTAGTACTATGACTTGTTTGTTTCAACTAGTGTCTGAACATAACTGAGAAATAGTTGATATATTTTAGAACTTCTCATGGTGAAGTATATCAACCTGATAATGCTCCAACTGATATCTCAAATAATGTATATCTTGATCATTGAAATCAGCTGGGTAAAACTTCTCTGCAAGAGTGCACAAATGATCAACATCAAATGATTTAAGTGATATTTGGTTGTAAAGTAGAGCTCAAATTAATGATTTGTTTTACCTCATCATTGAATCATTATTCAACTCTTTCAATTGAAAATCTATTATAGAGTTGAATATATCAAAATGATAGTGATGCTCAAATGTAATAGAATCTTGTTGCTGGTAAGAACGACACAAGCATTCATATCAGGTATATCAATGTCATACTTTTTGCAAACTGATTCCATGTAACTAAGGATACTACCAAAATCATTATCTCTTAAAGTTTGAAGCAATCTTTTAGTAGAAGATACTAGATCCATTGTATTCAAGAGGTCCAAAGATTTTTGTTGTAAGGCTCGACAAAGCAAGTTTGTAATCCCCATGACTTTATGCATCAAGTACGATATGAATATGAAATCAAAAGACTTCATGAGAAGCAAAGAACTAGCTGCTTTCCCACACATAGAATTGGAGGATCCATCATTTACCATGCTTTCAAGCACTTTAATAGTTGCTTGATACATATCGATTATGCTGCAAATAGAATCAAAATGAGAGCTCCATCGAGTACTTCCAGCCCTTTGCAAACTACAAATCTGATTAGCCCCTCTACTAGTATAATGTTCACCACTAGCCACCATATATGCAATCTCAATAGCTTGAGCAGATTGTAACTCATTATGGCGCTTAGGAGAAGCACTAACAAGATTGACAATGGTAGTTAATTTTGAAAAGAATAGCCAAATTGAAGTCTCATTACTAGCTGCTGCAACTAGAGCTAGTTGTAGCTGTGTGCAAAACAACGAACAAAATATTCATATGGACAATCTCTAAGAAATAAGGCCTGTAATCCATTCCATGCTCCACGCATATTGTTAGCACCATCATATCCTTGCCCTCGCATTCTTACTGAGTAATTACATCCGATATTTGTTTCTTTAGGATTAAAGCAATGATGTCCCCAACATGTACAATCTTAAAGAAGCGCTCCTTTAGAATACCTTAAATATCAACAAATCTTAGAACAATAGCCATCTGTTCTCTGTTAGATGTATCTTTGGCTTCATCAACAAAAATACAAAACTTTGCATCCCCAACTTCTTCACGAATTTTACTTCTCACCATGTTGGCCAAGATATGTAAAATCCCTTTTTGAATACTTGGTGAAGTATATTGTGTATTTTTTGCAGCTTTCTCCAATACAACATCATCAATGTTAACATTCAAACTCCCCACCAATTTTATCATCTCTATTAAGTTTCCATGATTATTAGAAGTTAGTGATTGATCATAGCCTCTAAATGCATATGCTTGCAAACTAAGCTACCAAATACTAGAAATTGTCATCTTAAGCCATGTCACGACCCACATCCTGAAGTTTGGGCACGAATACATGGAGCACGTCCAGCCTACATCACAGAATCGGCGGTAGTAAGTTGTCAATCCACAAGTATATCCAAATCTCAATCCAACAATAACATAAACCAGAATCTAACTCAATCACGAGTACTAACAGGTAGATATGAAATGGAATGATAAATTCGCGGAGTAAAAATCTGATAGTCAAGTACATTCATCCTCAGAATTATTACAACTAAGCCAAATGTTCTTATAATAGACGTCTAAATGACAGAAAGTAAAGACTGAGCTAAGCATCCATCGACTATATCATCTCCTGTATCCTCAGCTAAACCATGATCTACCTCAGGTGTGTCATAATAGGTAGTACACCAGTTCTCTAAATTCTTGTCTAAAAATGTTGTCACGATCCGCACCCAGATATACGGGTACGAATACGTAGGCCACGTCCAGCCTACGCCGCAGTGTCGACGGTAGAGCGCTGTCAAGTATTCGATACTAACTTCAACATCTAAAAGATCCATAACTATAAAGGTATTCATATCACACCACAAAAGCTAAGGAAGATAAGACAAGAAATAATAACAATATCACTAGAACAACTAGAATCTACAAAGGATCATATGAGGCAAGAATGAAACAGAAGAAAAACAATAGCAAAACTAAATTACTACCAGGCCTAGCACTCCTGGGAGACAACTCACGGTGAAAGAATATCGAATCTACCTCAGCTAGCAACATCTTGTAGTCCAATAATGAGGGCATAACAACTCCTAAAAATATTGTCAACGTATCCAGTCAGGATGGGAACGAGTACATAAACAACTAGCAGTTCCACATAAGTTGACAAATTCTACAAGAGACAATTCTAATAAAATAAAAGATGAAATATCAAGACTAGAAATAAAGTAGTATATGTAAAACTGGATATCAAGTCAGGGTATGAAATATTGGAATGTAAAACAGTACAGTAATATCTGATGTATAATGTAAATATAAACAGTACATTGAGATATTAGAGCATTATGTGATCGGCTTGGGTCACGATCTGGCTCTTCCATTTGACCGTCTATGGTGCAAGAACAAGCGCAGGTAAACCTTGAGATCAGGCCGACCAAAATGGAAAGCTATGGTACAAGTAGTATCAGGTCAGGCTTTACCCTAACTGAGACGAGGGTAAAGCTATGATACAAGTAGTAACCAGTGGGGTATGATCACATAATTAACCTCTAATAGATCCCCATCCCCGAGTAGTATAATGGATACGGACATGTCACATTATGATGCGGGATTCTCTAAGAGGGTAGCAAATCCCCTTACAAATCGGCGTCTATACAAGTACAAGAAAACAAGATCGAATAATGTACCAATATACAAGAAAGTCCAGGAATAACATCTCATGCTAGGATCCGATGTATACTAGTCCATGTACCATCTTGACAAGAATCAAGTATAACACTATAATTGAATCAGATACAAAAACTATTAAGACAAGGAACTACTATCAGAGAATGTACTCGCCTGCTGTCCTGAGCAATAAGTGAGGGTCTATGCCTGAACCGACGTCACAGTGACCTAACATGAATTTATAGGGTTATTTAGTGTTCTAGAGTAAACAATATATATATATACATTAATTCTATGCTTCTAGGCCTATTCTAGGTCATACTCAGTCAAACTGGGTCAAAGGTTGACTTACAGTTGACTTTGGTCAACTGGTCAATCTCCTAGGCCATTTAAGGTTAAACTAGGTCAAAGCTAGTCTCTATAATCATCTACATAGATAACTGGTCAATTTTAGTGATATAAAATCACTGGAATCGACGGATCTCAATTTTGATGCACGGATCTCAAAATACGAACCAAAAGAGATCGAATTATAACAAATGGTGATAGATAGGAAAAAAGTCTACAGATGTTGTCGAATGATGAAACAAACATCACCAACATGTCCAGAAGGGTCAAATCAGTTAAGATAGCCTATCCATAGGTCCAGTTTGGATACAAGGACAGAAAGGTAATTTTCGATCAAAACGGTATCCGTGTCGGACACGCTTTGCACCAAAAAATGTACAAGGATACTAGTCCACTAAACCTAACAAATTATATGTCCACAAATCCAAAATGACGATACGAACTCAACGGTATATCCGAAATTGGATTCCGTTGACCCGATCTCAATTTGGTCCGTTGACTAGGACATTGAAATTCGGTTTGCACGAAAATGCATGTCGGAGCCAATGTCCTCAAAAATTAGCAAATTATATGTCAACGAGTCAAGAATAACGATACGAACTTAACGGTATATCCAGAATTTTGATTCCGATGAGCCGATCTCAAAATGACCCGTTGACTCAGGACTGTGGGGCCCGCTTTGTACCAAAAAGCGTGTCAGGGTCCACATCCTCCAAATCTAACAAAATTTATATAAATTCATGCCAGAAAGAAGCCACGAGTCTACTGGTGGTGTCGGAATTAAAATCCGGAGTCCCGGGTTCAAAAATAGAATTTAATAAGTTGGAAATTACGAATTTGGACGGCCAACTTTGGCATCAAATTCAACCAATCAAACGTGCTCACAATGAAATAAAACTTGAGGGACAGGAAGAGGGTTATACCAGCTGTGCACAAGAACTAGAAGCATGCCAAACAGAGCTGCGATGGCGTAGATATGAGCCGGCGAAGTTGGCTCTACAAAACTGTCCAAAAATAGTACAATTTAAAGTGTCAACTTGGCGGCCAATTTTGATGTATCAAACGACAAAATTAACGGATAAAACTTGAGGAGAGTGAAGAGTTATATACCAAGATTGTGACGGAGGAAAGAGTTCGTCGATCTAACGGTCGGATTGTCCGAAAATTTGTAAAAAGTTGCTACGATGGAGCACAATTTCTGAGTTTGATACCGCGTGCGTCACGACGGAAACTCGTACCAAACGCACGAATCGGCTAGGCGACACATCGGGGAAGATGGTGGCCCCCAAAGGGAGGTGTGACTGGGGTCGCCTGGCCACAGCAGCTTGCGGCGACGGTGCAACGCGTGGTGGCGCCGCTGCTGCCGGAGCTACTACTGCTAGCTGTTGCTGTGCTGGCCTGCGGCTGCACGGCCAACCGGTGGCGACCACGGCACAGCCAGCCAGTAGCAGCGGCGGCGGTGGCCCAGCAAGGGGAGAAAGGATGAGGATAAGAGAGGTGGTGATATGGTTGATGGTGTGGTGGTGGTGTTTGTGGAGGTGGGAGTGAGGATGATGATGGATGAATGAAGAAGAAAAGGAAGTTGTAGTAAGGAAGAAGAGAGTGGGGGTTGTCGGCAGGAAGAGGAGTGCTGCTGCTGCTGTTTAGTTTAGGCAGAGAGAGAGAGAGAAAATTGAGAGATAGGGGTGTGTGGCTGTATGATTTTTGAGGAGAGAGCATGAGTGTATTAATGAGAAAAAGAGAGAAAGTAGAAAGAGAAAGAGAATAGAAATTCTTTCTTAGGGTCGGCCATGGGGGGTTATGTGTATGTGTTGTGAGGAGATGTGTGGTGTGGATGAGTTGGGGTTGAGTCAAAGGCTAGGATTAAATGTAGAAATTTTAGGTCATTCTCTAATTATTTAATTAAGGGGTTTGTCCATTTAATATTTTAAGGGGATAGACTAGGTGTTTAATATTTTATAGGGAAAAGAGTGTGTGGGTATTCATGAGGAGGTATAACATGAAGTTGGGTTGGATTCAGTTGAGCCGGGTCGGGTCAAAACGGTCTTGGTGTAATAAATAATATAATTTTAGGTATTTATGATCATGGGTAAATAAGTAGCATGTGGGGGCTAAATTAAATGGGACACAAGCATCATATTGGTAGTAGAGTGTCCCCAATTCAAGTCGGAAATAAATGTATTTCCATGGGATGAATTAAAATTTGGTCTCGTGTCTGAAAAGTTGTACGAAAAAAATGAAGCACAAAATGGTGTGTCTGAGTAGGACACGAAGGTCATGGGTGTAGAGTGTCTCGACTAGATCATGCACGAGAAGTTGGTTTTGATAAAACGATAAGTCATGTGCTCTCAAATTAGAAGTCACGACAACGTGCATATGATGATCAAAAATAAAAGTAGAAAATTTATTAATAATTATTCAACGATCAAATGGCCTAAATTGATCCGAAGTTGTGCGAAGCAAAAAGAGTACAAGGGAACAAGTTTGAGTGGGACATGATATATTGAAATAAAGATAATCTTGTCTACTACAAACTCATGAAGAGAGTTTCCAGAGATTGGCATCTCTGACGCTCCATAAGTCAAAGTCACAGAAAAGAACATTAAATAAAAATAATAATCAAATAACAATATTTATTAAAAATAATTGATTTAGAAAATTGAAAAAAAATAAACCCCAAATTCAGGGGGCTTACATCCTACCCACCTTATAAAAATTTTGTCCTCGAAATTAAAGGTTGGTAGTGGGGTTAAAACATGATAGAAAGTTTAAGCAATATCGTAGGCACGATCAAAGAACGACGAGTTTTACACGATCAAGATAATCAATTCAGATTTACTTAGGCACGACTAGTGATTTTGGTACGATAGAATCATGATATGAGCAAAATTATATATGCACGATTTAAGTCATTGGGGCACGATCTTAGTGATGACTAAGAGAACCGAAAAAATAAATAAAATTCGAGTACGGGGTGATCTGTAGCGCATAGGTTTGATAAAAATCAACCTCAAAGTCGCACAGGCCGGATCAGGATGAAAAGTTAACCATGACCAAAACAACGTTTGGCATGATTTGAGATTTAAAGCCACAGCTTTGTAGGCACACAGTATAAAGCCACGACTAGTAAAATCAAGAATCGTTCGGTTACGATCAAATCAGAATCAGGCCAAAACATCGATTAATATGATTCAGATTGATGAAATAAGATTTAGGGTTATACATAGGCACGATCATAAATGAAACAATGAGATTGGGCATTGTTAGGAATAATCAGAAGTTTAGCACAAACATTGATCAAGGATTAACCTTCTGGTCATGAGTGAAATCAAGACTCAGATGCATTCAAAAATATTTGGAATGACTAACCACTTAGGCACGATTTAGAAATAAACGACGAAAATTTTAAACATAGTCATGATCAGGAAGGAAACCTGAGCACGAGTGGCTAGCGAATCAAAATATAGGTACGATAGAAAATCTATTTCGACACAGTCATGATTAGAGATCAAGATTTTTAGTACGATTTGTGGGTTAAGATTATCATGATCATGAAAATCAAAGTCGTATAGTCATGATCTGAAGCAAGGCTAAGAGAAGCAAACGGAGAACAAAATTTGAGTATAGAATGATCGGTAGTTAGATTTGATGGAAAATCAGACTCTAAGTTGCATAAGCACGATCAAGATCCAAGTTTAGTTGTGAATGACGATAAAATCATGGTTTCGAAATCAAGGTCTTATAAGCACGATTTAGGAAGAAATCTAAGTCATTTAGGCACGGTAGAAATTTATTCAGACATGATCAGTTTTCAATTCTAACACGACTAATTTCTTAGTCACGCTAGTTAGTCGTGATCGAAAGTCAAATAAATTTAGGCACGATCTAGAGGCAAGGTAATATGTATAGTCATGATCGTTAAAATAAGATCAAGGGATTTAAAGTCGTCTTGGTCATGCCAGGTCATCTAGGCACGACTAATCACAAGGAATTTATATATAATCAGGAAATCAAATCAAGTTCGAAAAGAGTTTAGGCACGAGTGTTCAAAATCCAAACATGATCAAAATCGAACGTTATAGCACGAGTGGTAATAGCATTGAAATCCAATTACGATAAAAATTTGTCTCAACACGATCTTAGTTGATCAATTTTGTGAGTAAATCAGAATTGGGTAAGACGGAGAGCAAGGTCATCTAAGTCTGAGCACAAGCAACTAAGGATGGAAATCCAAGTCAGAATTGAATTTAATCCAATTGAGTATGATCTAGGATATGGATATGATCAGAGATATGACCAAAGTTGATTGGTCACGATCAAGGGAGTTGGGATTTAACGATATTGAAAACTTAAAGGTTGATTCTAGGATATGGAATAAGTCAAATTTCCTTTTGATAGGGAAATCAAAAGACAAGGTTTCGTAGGGAAGCCAAGTTAATCATCTCTCTCTGATACCATCAAGTTTATCTGATCATCATTTGTCAATCATACCTTTAACTCACAAGTCCAAATAAGAAAATCAACCCTTATATGACTACAACCAAAATTTACACTTATGTCATAAAGATTGGACCTTGTCATGATTACCATAGGTATAATTTCTAAATTCCAAAACATAGATCTCAACACTATCCACTTAATCATCTTTAAATCCAAATTCTTCCACCTTGTCCTAAATTGGATCTAAAACCCCTAAATCAAGTTTATGAACTCATTGAACTTGTTCAAATCATGCTCCTTGTGTTATTCAAATCTAATACTACTAGGCCGTACAAAACTTATTCTCTATTATAAAATCAACCTTCATATTTTCTTCATGTACACTTTCAAACATTATTCATCTAATTTTTTTTATATATTACCACACAATCTCCATTTTTTTACTCCAAATCTTTGTGTTCTCTATCCTCTTACCTGTCTTCTCCAATTTTGTATCATCATCACATATAGTTAAAATCTCTTTCCTATTATTAAATTCTAATTTTGCATCATAACCTTAATGTGAAATATCTCGAGAATTAATAACCTAAAATTATCCAAATTCAAAAAAATATTTTGATCTCGGATATCCTCGTCAGTTTCTAAACTATATCCACGAAATATAAATGTTATAACCATTAATATACATCATATTGTCCTTCTCATTTGAAATCCTCCTACGTTCTTTCCAAGTGATTCATCCTCCTAATTCTCTAGTAAATTATTTCTAAACTGATTATATTGACCTCTTGGTTTTATTTCCAATCTCAGTCATACCTTCATCTCAAAATTCTATTATAAGGTCCAACATCTCATATTCCTACAAAGATACCACTTGATAACAAATTCGTCTTTCAAGCCAGATGATTTATGATACTTCCTCGCCTTTTCCAAGGTAAAGAGATACAAGAGCTAAAAAAGATTTCAAAGTATAGATAAAAGAAGTAGATATGAGGTAGTTGATTGGTGTAATCAAGACACGATTAATCAAGACGAAGAAAATAATAGTAAGATAAGAAAAATCATCATACGATGAGAGAGGAAAAAGAATGATAAAACAAAAAATAATAGTAGGAATTGTTCTTACTCAATAGGTCAAAAGAAGTGAATCAATTTAAGATATGCTCTGATAACCATACACGTCTATCCAAAATCATGTTTCCAGAATTTCTGCCATGCCAGTAAGCATAGCTGCAATAAATGATGAAGTCCATAACTATGGTATACACCCTATAATCATGTCATCTAGATTCCTTACCACGCCAACCGATATAGCTACAAGAAAATCTTAATTCCATAACTAGGATAGTATACCCAAAATCAGGCTCCATGTCCTCGTCATGCTAGCTTGTATAGCTGCGATAAATTCTAAACTCCATAAATAAAGTAGACATTTACCCTTCTTATCGTACTCATCAAATATGTTATCAGAATGTATCTTAACTCAATTCATAAAAACTTATCTAGAAACAAAATCAAAGTTAACAACGAACATCAAGATTCAAAATTTTCATAAACGAATCAAGGACAAATAAATAGAAACAAGCAAAAACAGATTCTGAGGTATGGTTTAGAGGGGGCTTCTCAGGGGATGTCCTAATGGTACTATCTAGGCCAAAATCTAACGTCTGAAATATTATCTAAAATAAATCTCAACCTAGAAGGTATATAAGTTCAACTTCTACATTCTAGTTCCCTCTGGGGTCTATAAACACATCCCAATGCAAGAATATGGTTCGATAACGGACATATATTTCAAAATCAGGACAAATAGATGCAAGTAGAAAAATAGGCTCGAAAAACTTTCGAAACAAGGCTCTCAGGGGTCATCCCTGGAATCTATCAAGAGTTCCTAATATGTGACTGAGTACCAAAATCCTAAAATATTCTATGACTCAATCTTAATCCTAGGGCAGGCTCGCAGTGTAACGCCCCAGTCCCAATATACGTAGGACTAGGAATACGTACATGCCAGCTGTATGTATATACAGACTACTCCAATATATGAAATCTACGTATACACACATAGGCTGTAATAAAGAGCTCAAACTCATAACAATATAAGGTGGTCACAGGCAGTATCTATATCCCATCCACAACGACAAATAAAAGAAATGAATAATCAACTGTCTCAACTGAATATAAAAATAAATAGAATATCTATCGGGTGGAGACAAAGTCCACTACCGATCTACTAGAAGAAAATCAACTAAATGAATCAAAAGAAAGAGTAGCAACTGCATAAAAGAACTACTAAAAAGGAAAATCAAAATAAGCTCCGCGAGTGAGCCCTACTCGGCTGCGAACGAAGAGTAAAGCCCGGAACAGTACTCCTCAGGATACTGCTCATCGTCCATATCTGGATAGATCACCAGGTCCTCAGAGGGATGTAACAAGATACAGAAAAATATGCTACAATAACTGATATATAAACAACAACTGGCCTACCTAACCATCTATGTGAAAATGCACTTTGAAGAAAACGTTCCACACAGGGGCCTTTCGAAGCTAGAAATATGGCGCATTAGCATTTCAACTGAGATACTAGTGGCATCTAGAGAAAAGTAAATAAGTGCACGGCATACTAGCTCTCAGGTGAGTCATTAACGGCAGCTAGAAAAAAATAAATGCACCGCCTATTAGCACTCGACTGAGTCACTAAGGGGATCTAGAGGAAAGTAAACGAGTGAAATCCCCTACTCCTAATAGCTGTCTCCTCCCATCCCGTGCACTACATGTGCTGTGTCCACATCATGACATTTCTACTAACTGCTAAGTCTTCTAGACAACCATAACTATTTAGCAGTTATTGCCTATCACATGGCATGTGCGCACCGATGGCCAGTCGATACATACGTCCGAGATCTATATGAGAATCAAGACTTATGATACACAAGTGTCAGGGCCAATGGAGCATGGAATGCTTTATACACATGAGGTCATCTCATAACTCTAAGTCGATATGCATGAAATAAAGAAAAGAAACGAAAAGAACGACTAATATAGTCGCTTGCACCCAAGTGTGACTTAGACGCACAGTTTAAACAAATAAAATAAAAAATAAATAAGTAAACATACTAAAATAAATATGCATAATTAGAAATCATAGCAAGGTATACTTGCCTGGTGCTTGGAAGGTGTTTTGACGACGTCCAGTAGATGAAATCGACAAGTGAGAAGAAGCTACTAGAGTGGAACCTCCACAAACGTTCCCGTATGCTGAAACAAACACCAAAAATGTTCTCGATGTAAAAGATATACCTAGGAAACGCCTGTCCGAAATTCAAATTCTAAACAGGGGCAAAATCGTAATTTCGGGTCAAAAACGATATCCGCCGTTGGACCCGCTTTGCACCGAAACACGTGCCAGAACCTACGGTCTCTAAAGTCGTTAAACTACATGTCTACGAATTCAGTTTGAGGAGACAAACCCAACGGTATGTCCAGTTTTGGATTCCGATAAGCCGTGCACAAAATCGCCCGTTGGATCGGGTCGCAGGCCCGCCAATTTTAGCGTTCCGATCAACCTTCTCAGAATTGGACCAAACATGGCATGCAGGACCAGAATTTCGATTCGGACCTGTTGGCGCAAGTTTCATCTCGATTTGACAAACGTGCACAAAGTAATTGAAAATTTTCAAAAAAAGGCCGATACGGCATTATTCGACGGATACGGGTCAAATTCGTCACGCACACGCGACCAATTTAAATTCCATCAAAGCCCACACATCCACAAAGATAATACGCACCTTTCGGTACCTATGGTTCACGACCACGTCATCCGGTTTGTCGGGATGGACCTCGTATCGAAGTTTTTCAAAGTTTTTTAAAACTGATTTTTTGAGATTTTTTAAATTAATATAAACTATGAATATACTGCTATAATAAAAAGTGAAAAATAGGTTTTGTTCCTAGTTAGGGGGTCTATATAGGTCATTCTAGTGGATTGATAAACTGATCAATGGGTTGACGGGAATGGATCCTCAAAGTTGAGGGTTTGGGATTTGTTTTGTTCTGTTTTGAATTCAGAAAAGTATATTTTTTTTGGCAATTTTTGGAGAGACATTCAGAGATAATACAACGTAATCGAAATAAATATATGGAAGGTGATTGAAGTGGGTTATGTCGGCTATGCATAGGAATTTTTGTCTCTATAATTCGTCAAACGAGATAAGAGAACGGTGTTCGGGAAGAGGGGTTACCTGCTGCGACTGCTCTGCTATAGCTGCTGTTGCCGTGGTCGGGTGCGGTGGCCGGCGGCGGCTCCTGCGGCATCACAGTGTGGTGGCGATGGTCCAGGAAAGTTTGCCTGGGATACGTGCAGGCGTGCACGGTGGCAGGGACGGAGGTCGCGTGGGTGGGCACTCGAGAGGTTCGGAAAGATGGAAGGAGATACGGTTGCTAGATTTATAGAGATTTGATTTCCTATTGATAAGCTCGATTTGGATTTGATTTAGATGGAAGAGAATTCTATAGGGATTCCGATGAATCAAACCCTAGGAGATTTGGTTAGAGATTGATCGAGATCTCAATCTTGGAAAAATTTAAAAAGTGTCTTCCTTCAGCTCGGGCTCGTTCCAGAGAAGAAGTTAACAGGCGCCTACAGTGCCGAAAGGCACTGCACAGTTCAGTTAAACTCTCTTTTCCTTTTTTTGTATCGAGAGTTAACTCTGCACTTTCGTGAGCTGGGTGGGCTCGGCCCTGGAAGAAGAGAGAGGTACAGTAGCGGTTTGGTCTTAATATTTTTTTTTTTTAAACAAGCATATAAGCAAATTACTATATATAGATATAGGTAAATGTAATATAATATCTAATATATGAATAAGCATTATCTATTTATATATGATTCTATAATATTTAATATACACCTATATATACATCCTTGTATTCAAAAATATACTTAAATGATTTAGAAAAATATTATAATTATGTATTATATACAAAGGAATATTTTTTATTTATTATATAAAAAATATTCTTTATATTTAATCATTAAAATAATTAGGAAAAATCCTTAACCCTAATAATATATATAAATAAATACTTCATAAATAATTTTTTTTAACTGGGCTTTTATATATATACATTTTATATAGAAATATCTATTATTATTATTATACGACAAAAATAGATAAAAAAATTTACAAAAAAAAATTTAGGATACTAAAAATTCAATTTAAGCCAAAATAAATAAAAATAAAATCCACAAAATTTTGGGGGTTTACACGCAGTAGTACAGATAAGCTCAAGTACTACCAAGACTTCGCATTAATATCAAAGACTGACTTGCATGGGCCACCACAAAAACGTGTCACGATCTACACCCAGATATACGGGTACGAATACGTGGGCCACGCCCAGCCTACGCCACAGTGTCGTTGGTAGAGCGCTGTCAAGTACCCGATACTAACTACAACATCTAAAAGATCCATAACTATAAATGTACTCATATCACACCACAAAAGCTAAGGAAGATAAGACAAGAAATAATAACAATATTACTAGAACAACTAGAATCTACAAAGGATCATATAAGACAAGAATGAAATGGAAGAAAAATAATAACAAAACTAAATAACTACCAGGCCTAGCACTACCGAGAGACAACTCACGGTGAAAGAATATCGAATCTGCCTCAGCTAGCAACATCTTGTAATCCAATAATGAGGGCATAACAACTCCTAAAAATATTGTCAACGTATCTAATCAAGATGGGAACGAGTACATAAACTACTAGCAGTTCCATATGAATTGACAAATTCTATAAGAGACAATTATAATGAAATACAAGATGAAATATCAAGACTGGAAATAAAGTAGTATATGTAAAACTGGATATCAAGTCAGGGTATGAAATACTGGAATGTAAACAGTACAATAATATCTGATGTATAATGTAAATATAAACAGTGCCATGAGATATTAGAGCATTATGTGATCGGTTTGGGTCAAGATCAGGCTTTTCTATTTGACCGGCTATGGTGCAAGAACAAGCGCAGGTAAACCTAGAGATATGGCCGGCCAAAATGGAAAGCTATGGTGCAAGTAGTATCAGGTCAGGCTTTACCCTACGTGAGGCGAGGGTAAAGCTATGATGAAAGTAGTAACCAGTGGGGTATGATCACATAATCTCTAATAACTCCTCATCCCCGAGTAGTATAATGGATCCTGACATGTCACGTCATGATGCGGGATTCTCTAAGAGGGTAGAAAATCCCTTTAGGAATCGACGTCTATACAAGTACAAGAAAACAAGATCAAACATTGTACCAATATACCAAAAAAGTCCAAGAATAACATCTCATGCCAGGATCTAACGTATACTAGTTCGTGCACCATCGTGACAAGAATCAAGTAAAATACTATAACTGAATTGGATACAGAAAATATCAAAACAAGGAATTACTATCAGAGAATGTACTCACCTGCTTTCCTGAGCAATAAGTGAGGGTCTATGCCTGAACCGACGACACAGAGACCTAACAAGAATTTATAGGATTACTTAGTGTTTTAGAGTAAACAATATATATAAATACATTAATTCTATGCTTCTAGGCCTATTCTAGGTCAAACTTAGTCAAACTGGGTCAAAGGTTGACTTACAGTTGACTTTGGTCAACTAGTCAACTCCTTGGCCACTCTAGGTTAAACTAGGTCAAAGCTAGTATCTATAATCATCCACATAGAGAACTGGTCAATTTCAGTGATATAAAATCACTGGAATCGACGGATCTCAATTTCGATGCATGGATCTCAAAATACGAACCAAAAGAGAAGAATTATAACAAATGGTGATAGATAGGGCAAAAGTCTATAGATGTTGTCGGATGATGAAACAAACATCACCAACATGTCCAGAAGGGTCAATTTAGCTAGGATAGCCTATCCATAGGTCCAGTTTGGACACAAGGGGAGAAAGGTAATTTCGGGTCAAAACAATATATGTGTCAGATCCATTTTGTACCGAAAAATGTGCAAGGATACTAGTACACTAAACCAAACAAATTATATGCCCACGAATCCAAAATGCCGATACAAACTCAACGGTGTATCCAGAATTGGATTCCGTTGGCCCGATCTCAATTTGGTCCGTTGACCAGAACATTGAAATTCTGATTTGCACTGAAATGCATGTCGGTGCCAATGTCCTCAAAACTCAGCAAATTATATGTCAATGAGTCCGGAATGACAATACGAACTCAACGGTATATCCGAAATTGGCTTCCAATGAGCCGATCTCAAAATTACCTGTTGACTCGGACTGTGGGACTCGCTTTGTACAGAAAAGCGTGTTAGGGTCCACGTCTTCCAAATCTAACAAAGTTTATATGAAGTCATGCCAGAACGACACCACGAGTCTACTGGTGGTGTCGGAATTGAAATCTGGAGTCCCGGGTTCAAAAATGGAATTTAACAAATTGGAAATTGTGAATTCGGACGGCCAACTTTGGCGTCAAATTCAACCAATCAAACGTGCTCATAATGAAATTAAACTTGAGGGACAAGAAGAGGGTTATACCAGCAGTGCATAGGAACTGGTAGCATGCCAAACGGAGCTACAATGGTGGAGATACGAGCCAACGAAGTTATCTCCACAAAACTGTCCAAAAATAGTACAATTTAAAGTGTCAACTTGGCGGCCGATTTTGATATATCAAATGACAAAATTAACGGATGAAACTTGAGGAAAGTGAAGAGCTATATACCGAGATTGTGAAGGAGCAAAGAGTTCGTCGATCCAATGGTCGGACTGTCTGAAAAATGTGCACGAAGTCACTGCGACGGAGTGCGATTTAAGAGTTTGATACCGTGCGCGTCACGACGGAAACCCGTGCCAAACGCACGAATCAGCTATACGGCACGTCGGGGAAGACGGTGGCCGCCAAGGGAAGGTGCGCCTGGGGTCACCCGGCCATGGGTTTTCGGCCAAGGCGGCGTGCGGTGGTGCGGTTGCTGTCGGAGCTGCTGCTGCTGCCTTCACATCTACTGCTACTACTATCGCAGCTGCTGCTGCTGCACTAGCCTGCGGCTCGCTGCCAGCCAGTGGCAGCGACGGCGAAGGCCCAGCGAGAGGAGAAATAAGACAGAGAAGAGAGGTGGTGGTGTGGGTGATAGTGGTGTTTGTGGAGGTGGGAGTGAGGATGATGATGGATGAATGAAGAAGAGGAGAAAGTTTTAGTAAGGAAGAAGAGAGAGAGGGGATTGTCGGCAGGAAGAGGAGTGCTCCTGCTGTTTAGTTTAGGCAGAGAGAGAGAAAATTGAGAGAGAGGGGTGTGTGGCTGCGTAATTTTTGAGGAGAGAGAATGAGTGTATTAGTGAGAAAAAGAGAGAAAGAGAATAGGAATTCTTTCTTAGGGTCGACAATGGGGGGTTATGTGTGAGTGTGTTGTGAGGAGATGTGTGGTGTGGATGAGTTGGGGTTGAGTCAAAGGCTAGGATTAAATGTAGGAATTTTAGGTCATTCTCTAATTATTTAATTGAGGGGTTTGTCCATTTAATATTTTAAGTGGATCGACTACGTGTTTAATATTTTGTAGGGAAAAAAGTGTGTGGGTATTCAAGAGGAGGTATAACATGAAGCTTGGGTTGGGTTCAGTTGAGCCGGGTCGGGACAAAACAGTCTTGGTACAATAAATGATTTAATTTTAGGTATTTATGATCATGGGTAAATAAGTAGCATGAGGGAGATAAATTAAATGGGACACAAGCGTCATGTGGGTAGTAGGCTTAATGGGGGCCGTTTCCATATTTTGGGTTGACAGGTTTGGGTCGAAAGGGTGTCCCCAATTCAAATCGGAAATAAATGTGATTCCATGGGATAAATTAAAATTTGGTCTCGTGTCAGGAAAGTTGTGCGAAGCAAATGAAGTACAAGATGGTGTGTCTAAGTGGGACACGAAGGTCATGGGTGTAGAGTGTCTCAACTAGATCATGCACGAGAAGTTGGTTTTGAGAAAATAATAAGTCTTGTGCTCTCAAATTAAAAGTCACGGCAACGTACATATGATGATCAAAGATGAAAGTGGAAAATTTATTAATAATTATTCAACGATCAATTGGCCTAAATTGATCCGAAGTTGTGCGAAGCAAAAAGAGTACAAGGGAACATGTTTGAGTGGGATATGATATAACGAAATGAAGATAATCTTGTCAACTACAAACTCATGAAGAGAGTTTCCAGAGATTGGCATCTCTGACGCTCTAGAAGTCAAAGTCATGGAAAAGAACATTAAATAAAAATAATAATCAAATAACAATATTTATTGAATATAGTTGATTTAGAAAATTGAAAAAATATAAACCCCAAATTCAGGGGGCTTACAAATGTTGTTATCCAATAATGATTTGAGCAAGTACAATTCATGATCTACGATTCATGACATGATAAAAATTGCAAGACATGTAATAGAGTAGAGAACAAAACTGAAATAACAGTAATCATGATCTGACGAATATGGAAACAGAAGTAAGACTAATCATGGCGTGAAATCAGACATGTGACGTAAACAATATGAGTGCATAAGTCATCACTACACTAAATGTAATTAAAAACGACGTTCTATATGTGATCGGGCTGAGGGATCTACATGGTATGGCTTAATCATACATGAGTGTATGATTAGCTATTATGTATGGTGTTCATAGCGTACAGGGTTTTGATCACATATATACTAAGGTATTTCATGTCCGACTAATAATCATGAATTTAAATCATAATATGAACAAGGTAAACACGGAAGCATGGAAAATACGAAAATCATGATATAGAATCCATATTACTAATCTCGTGTAAGAATCGTGTTGATAATCAGGAATGTACATCTAAAAGTTTGAAATAGAGTAACTATCAGGAAACGCAAGCGATCTTCATGAGCACTTGCCTCGGGTATCTGACGTCGACGTGTGCGACACGAACATGTCGACACGAAAAGGATCACATATGTCTATAGTCCAGAATATATGGTAGTCCCCAAGATCGCATCATTCAAACATAGTCGTAAAGATCATAACGTCTAAGAGTGTATCCAAAGTCCTTAATGTCCCAGAACAAGGTATCCATAATCACCGTTCGATTTAGTAGAGATTTGGACAGAAGTTACAAGAATTGTAAACGCACGATTAGTTCACGATTAATGATGATCGAAGAAAATACAATAGTAACTAATTAAACTATTTTGGAATATATTAGAAACCAAGTTTTATTAGTAAAATATTTGAAATACTATTTGGAAATATTTATTAAGCTAAATCATAGATATTAGTAAAATACGAGATATAGATAAAATATATTTTAATTAAAACAAACACTATATTAATATTTATAGGTAAAAATATAATATATAGACATTTTAGGTTCGAAGTTAAATAGGTTATAAATCTAATTGAAACTTTTATAGGAATAATTATTATAAATAAAAAGTATATACATTCATACATATACTATACTAATATATACAAATACACATGAATACATTTTATGGGCCCAGCCCAATAATTAAACTAATAAATAAATAAAGTGGTTAATGGGCTGTCCAGCCCAGCCTACTAAAAATTATAATTAACAAAACGGTTCATGGGTTTGAAGCCCACAGACCACAACCCAACGAATTAGGGTTTACAACCCTAATTGCTAAAAGAGAGAAAGCAACAACTTTTCTCTCTCGAAGCCTCAAAGCAGAGAAATAGAAAGAGGGAAGAAGAAGAAAGAGTAAGGAGAGATAAGGAAAAAAGAGGGATTGGGAGACTTAGAAAGAAGGGGACGCAAGAGAGTGACAGAGAGGGATAAAGAAATGAGATCAAGAAGTGGGAGAGAAGATCTCACCAAGGACTGATGGTGCTGCTCTGGCGCTCGTCGGAGAGGAGGAGGATTGATGTGGTGGGTCATCGACAGAGGCGCGGGGAGGCTGGACGAAGCCGAGGTTCGTCAAGCGTTAGACAAAGGTGCATCCACCTGGATCGAGATCCCGCTGGCGGGTCTGAAGTTGACAGCGGAGGTAGGCGCAACACGGAGACGGTGGATGGCCAGATCTGGCCGGAGAAGGAGCGTTCGTCGGATCTGAGTTCAGGTGAGTGGGTTTTTTGTTTGGGATGATGGTGGTGGTAGTTTGTGATATTGGCGGTCGCGGCAGTGTCTGGTGGTGGGGTTAATATTGGTGAGGGTCGTGGGTGTAGATGAGGGCGATCGTCGGAGTTGATGGAAGATGGTGGTGATGTGTGGGTGGTCAGGTGGTCTTGATGGCGGTATTAGTGGTGGCTCGGGATGTGCGGGGGTTATCCGGAGTTAGGTTGGTCGAGGTCGGTGGTGAACTGGCTGGGTTGGGGGTGGTGGCTCACAGTGGAGGGTCGGTGGTGTTTAAGTTTGGGGAGAAGAGGAGCGGTAGTGGTGATAATGAGGGTGGCCGGAATTGCTGTGCGAAGCTAAAAAGAATAGGTGGGGGCGTTTGGGGAAATCGGATGGTAGTGGAGACATTCTATTGGTGGCGGTGATGGTGAGGGGGTCGGCCGGAGCTCGGCCATAGTGGCGGTGATGGTGTTGGGGAGTAGAGAGAGGTAGGAAGGAAGTGAGAAGAAGTTTTTCGGAGACTGGCCAACCACGATGGTACGCAGCGGATATCAGGCGGACTGGTCGGAGAGCTGACAGGAGAGAGGGAGAGAGGATTTACTTGTAATAAAATATTGGAGAGTCCCTAATATTATAATAGAAAAAAGTGGAGTGTTCTCCAAGCCCAACTGGCGCACTTATAATTTGTAATAGATCTAGGGGTGATTAGTGAAAAGCTAACTAACAACTAACTAACTAACAACTAATTACAAACTAACCTACTAGTTAGTAAGTAATTACCTACTATTAAATAATATAAATTCCATTAATAATTAGCACAAAATTTGGAATACAATATTAGCTAGTAGCCCACAATCCAAGTCCAAGACTTGGTAGGCTAATAGGCTAGGCTAGCCCACAATCCAAGCCTAAAGCTTGGTAGGCTAACAATAATTAAATAATAAAATAATTCTCAAATAAAAATAATTAATTGAATAATAACAATCAAAATTTGAAATAAATGTAAAATTTTGCAAAAATGATTTTATAAATTCCAAAAATTATAATAGTGATTTCCAAAAGTAGAATTTTGAATTTAGGTAGTTACAAGTCTACACAGCTTAAAAGAAATTTCGTCCTCGAAATTTAAATTAACAAGATCATTAGGATTAAAATCCAAATACGATTAAAGATAATATTAAAATCTAAGTACAAATATTAATATAAGTAAAATCACTTTTGTGCGATCAAACAAAGGAATGATACGATTTGGCACGACTAAGATTAATCAAATAAAGGAATTTAGGAATGGTATGAGTCGGCACGATAAAAATCTAATCATGATTAAGCATGACCAAGAATAAACCAAATTGTTTTAGGCAAGATCAGTTATAGCATGATTTAGGAACGATAAAAAATAGATTTGAAATCAAAATCATATAAACACGATTAAGAAATAAATCCAATCTCTTAGGCACGATATAGAATAAAAATCACCTAGATAAAATCATTAGTTATTATCATATTGGGATCAAGTTATAATATAATAAAAAGATTAAGCATAGAACGGCTAAGATACTACCATCTCAAAATCGAAGTCACATGGACGCGATTAAATATCATAATTTAGGCCCGATTTAGGATGTACTCGCTGTATGAAATCAAAGTCACATAGTCATGTGATGACTAATAATTATTCAAGAATATAATCATGTCTATGGTAGAATCTAGTCAGATAAGACCTAGATATGATTAAGTATATCATGAGCAACAATAGAATCCGGTTTTAGGCACGATTAGAATTAAAATCATACTGGAGTGATTGCGGATTAGAACTTTGGTATGATCACGACCATATGAATTTGGGCACGATCGAAAGCATTTAAGTCACGATCATAACCGTATAGGCACGATGAAAGATAAATCCAATCTTTTAGGCACGAGCTAATTACGACTAAAAGGAACAAATCGTTTGGATCAAAATCATGATCATGTTGGAATAGAATCAAAATATAAACATAGAATGATTTAGGCATATAATCATTAGTATATTTCAAATTGCTTAGGCAACATCAAAATTTAGAAGTCAAATTTAGGCGTGAATAAGAATTAAATTTTAGGTGAAATAGAGAACCTTGAAATATTCAAAATCATTATAGCATTATCAAATATGGAAATATTATAATTTGGCACGATTAGGAATAATCAAATTCATAGTCATTTATGCATAATTAAGTCATATTAGAACGATAAGGACAAGATCGAAATATGGTCAAAATTGTATAGGCGTGATGAATCATTTATGCACGATTTAAGATGGATTTAGAATATAATCGAAATTATACAGGTACGATGAAGTTTATCATCTGTAGGCATGATATAGTCGTAATAAAGTAGAATAATTTTTTTAGGTACAATCAGTAGAATCTAAACCACAAAGTCATGACTAAAACTGAAATTTGGGCACGATTTGGAATGAATATAGTCAAAATTTTAGATGTAATTAAGAATATAATAAAAAATGTATAGTCACGATCAGAATGGATTTGATTTTTACCAACAATGGATTCAAAAGGTGATTACAAGAATAGGAGAATGATATCTCTATTATAGAAAAAGTATTACAGGCTATGATATGTAGAAAGGGAAACAAGATAATCATCTCACCGTACTACTACAAGGTTTATATGGTCGTCATTCCTCAATTATGCTTCTATTTCCCAATCTAGAAAAACCATTAACGGAATCATTAATCCATTAATCCTGAAAAATTAAACTACTATAATGTACGTCTTCAATCGTAATACTCAATATTTTTGTTTTTCCTTCGTCCTAATCCATTATCAAACTTAGTCATCCTTAAAAGTTTAAATCTCTCAAATTTAGATTCTTCAAATCAATATCTTAACCTTAATTCAATATAAAAAAAATATCTCAAGAATTTGTAACCTCCAATATCGAAATTCTTTGAAACCAATTCACCCTTGAATATCCTCTCCGGCCTCACGAATACAACTCTCATATTATTTATAATTTCTATCCATTTAAATTCATTATCTATTATTCTTCTTCTTTCGAATCCTTCCACCTTCTATCTTTATATGATAATAATTCATACTACAAATAATTCCTTAATCATAACCATTCTAAAATTCAGTGATGCTATTATCCTCGTGACTTTAATTCCATTCCTAGTTACATATTTTCTCCTTCAATTTCAACTCATAGTCTAAAGTATCATAACTAGTCTAAAATGTATCACTACCATATTATAATTAATTCCTTCAAATATCTAGTGTCCCGTGTTTCATTCTTCCTTGGTTCCTCAAAATTTGTGGAATAGCTTGATTTGGCACGATTATGAATATCATCAAAATATGGTCAAAAATCCCTTAGGAATGATCAATATGAAACAATTTCGAATCATTAGGCAAGATTGGGGATGGATTTGAAATCATAATTCAAAACCGTATAGGAACAAAAAGAATAAAATACAATTTTCTGGCACGAGCTAGTCACAACTAAAAAGGATCATATCATTTAGATCAAAATTATGATCAAGTTGAAATGATCAAAATTTAAAGGTAGAATGATAGGCACAATCAAAGTCAATATTAGAGTCATATAGGTGTGATCAAATATCAAAGCTTTGGCACGATTAAGGATAAATTCAAATATGTCATGGTCAATAGAACCTAAGTTATTTAGAAATGACCAAAAAGTTTACACACGACAACAATATAGTCATGATTATGAGAATCAAGGTCGTCTAGTCATGCAAGGCAAAGTCATCTAAGTATGACCAAGATTAAAATTTTGGCACGATTAAGAATAGAGTTGTAATTTAGGTAGAATCTATGGTTAAGATATGATAAAATCCTAGTCATGAGTAATAATAGAAGTGAAATCTAGGCACAATCAGAACTAAAACCATTAGAATACGATCAAGAATCAAAATTTGGCACGATAAATATTAGAATCAAAAATTATTTAATCACGATCAAATATGATCAAAATTTAGTAATACTGAAAATCAAAGGATAATTTCAAAGGTAGAGAAAATCGAATCACTTTACAAGGATAGAAAAATCGAAAGATAGGATTTTGCAGAAGAAAAAATAAGCTAATCATCATACTCTACGGACAGCTACCATAGACCTATAGCTACAAAGGTACTGCACCATGAGTTATCTCTAGATTGATGCCTATAGCTCATATGTCCAACCGAAAATCACTCACAGATTCACAAGCTACATTCCCAACAATCAATACTAATACTCAATGACACAAGCCTATATGTAAGTTACCAAACTACTACACTGTTCAAGAAACCTCAAGAATTGATAGAATGAAACCCTATAAGGAACTTGACTAGAGGAACTAAGGATATCACTACTCTTGAGCTAAGGAAGATGATGGAAATAAATTCTAAAATAATAGGAGTGGAATGATAGAGATGATATGTTAAGAACCAATTTTAGAATACAATCTGATAATCACATAAGTCTATCCGTAATCATGTTACCCAGAATTTTTGCCACGCCAGTAAGCATAGATGCGATAAACGATAGAGTCCATAACTAAGGTATATACCTCTATAACTATGTTATCTAGATTTTTCATCACGCCAACTGGTATGGCTACGAAAAACTCTAAATTCTATAACTATGACGAGTATATCCAAAATCAGGCTCTATGTCCTTGTCATGCTAGCTAGTTTAGCTGCGATAAAATCTAGACTCTATAACTAAAGCAGACATTTAACTTTCATACTGTCCTCATCAATTTTATCAGATTATACCTTAATTTAGTTCATAAAATTCGTCTTGATAAAAAAATCAAAGTTATCAACGAACACCAGGAGTCAAATTCAGTAATAAATTAACAAAGGAAACAAATTCTGAGATAGGATTTATAGTAAAATTCTCGAGGGTCTGTAGAAGCTCAAAAATGATTAGGCGTCACTCATAAAATGGCGCTAGCATCAAAATAACATTGGTCATTAAGGTGAGTGGGACTCAGGTGGTACTGATCATTTGGGTGCACCAGCACCATGTGGCAAGCTACCTCGAGAAGCTGTGAAATCTTTGTGATGACTGATGACTCGTCAGTCGAAGAAAATCCCTTCGAATCCCGAGCAATGCGGTACTCGAAGAGATTGTGTCAGTCTCTGTAATTAATGCTGACAGCTAGCTCGTGCTACCTATCATTTAGCACGAGGTAATTAATTACCACAAAACTGACATGCTGAGTAAGGTACGCCAATTATCAAGTTACACCTGGCGCCACCTATCAAGTTGGCGTCACCTTGTCAATTTTCATTCAGAAGCCAGATAATGTGGCGCGCATGCTACTAATCTTGAAAAATGTGTCCACTACATTGCCCACGACCACGCATATCTCTCTCACAGAATGCCATGCGTCCCCAACAGTTCAAGTAACCGTTCGCGCAACTGAGTGAATGGTGCAAAAATGCAGTGTGCACCACTTAGAATAACTGTTTGACAGTTATTTCAAAACTCTATAAATAGAGTTCCAAATTAGTTCTAAGGCATCACTAATGATCATAATCTCCTAAAAAAAAGTTATGTTGCATTCTCCAGAGGCTCGTGTCTTCGATATCATATCGTCCAATAGATAAAGTGATCGTAGTCAGATCAGATTCCTACCGTTGTACTTTCCCAGAATCAAATTGTACTCTTGTACTTTCTTTGTCTTAGTTTATAAACTAGTTTTCATGTAAAACTTTTGTTCTCGCAAACAAAATGGCGACTCTGTTGGAAAAGACTTTCTCCTCCGATAAAAATGTGATAACTCAATGTAATATTGCGTCGATCGGCAAGATACAGAAGACCTTGGTCGTTCAGGTCGACCAAACAGCCTACGAAACTATGATTGGTGCTAGGGGTGCAAAGCAGGCTATTATTGCTGCCAAGAACAAGGAACGCGACATCTGGACTCCTAAGTCTACTATACCATCAATCAAAGCTTCTACGCAGACTGTACCAACTGTTGCCTTGGCACAGAACAAAGGAAAATGCCCTTTCGCTACTCCCTTTTCCTTTCTAGTTCTGAACTTGGTGGAGAACTTAAATCATTTCTTCTCCTGCATAAAACAAAGGAAAGCACCCTTTGGCCTTTTCTTATTCTTTTCCGGTCCTAGACTAGGTGAAAAACACTCATGATTGTGCACTTATGCCAATCATAGCTTCTGTGCAGACTGTGCCAGCTGCTGCCTTAGCGCAGACCAAAGGAAAATGCCCTTTGGCTACTCCCTCTTCCTTCCCAGTTCTGAACATGGTGGAGAACTTATCAATTTCTGTTCCTGTGTAGAACAAAAAGAAAGTGACCTTTGGCCTTTCCTCATTCTTCTACGGTCCGAGACTTGGTGAAAAATACTCATGATTGTGCCCTTGTGCCAATCACAGCTTATGTGCAGACTGCACCAATTGCTGCCTTGGTACGGAATAAAAGGAAATGCCCTTTGGCTACTCCCTCTTTCTCTCCAGTTCCTGAACTTGGTGGAGAACCTATCCATTTCTGCTCCTATGCAGAACAAAGAAAAGCATCCTTTGTCCTTTCCTCATTCTTTTCCAGTCCTTTACTTGGTAGAAAATACTCCTGATTGTGCCCTTGCGCTAATCATTGCTCAAACTCTTTTGAGCAGAAGCTCTATTTCTCTTGATAGAGACAACCAAACCTCTGGCAAGAAAGTAAATTCTGCTCAAAATCGACTTCCTGCTACTCATTTGTGCCATATTAAGTGTGCTGGAGTTGTTTGCGCAGGGCAGCAAGGCATATTGCCTACTCCTAAGCATCAACCAAATCCAAATCAAGATTTGCCAACTCTACGCATATCAAGATCCAAACAGGAAAAATTGATGGTGTCCCAGACATATACATAAGAAGTGCACCACTTTGACATGCGCGCTTATCTTAACAGGCACAAATCAGAGTCATCTTCATCAAGCCACAAGGTACGCCAACGGCAGTCTGCGCCAGTTACTGATCTGCAAAAATGAATGGCTTCTAAAGTTAAAGATCCTCTTATCTATGCTAATCAACTCAGCACTTCCTTGTACACTCAAGGGATATGACATCTCAAGAAGAGGAACCATGTTCCTAATGTAATCCATGAGTATGTACCTTCTTCTTTCTCTTATCCTGTCAATGTGACCAATCTCTACGAGATTCTTGTACAAAAATGAAAGACCACAGGTACATCTCATGTATCTGTGACTCCACCTATGGAGCATCTTTATAACAATGAGATAGTAATTAAGTACTGTTGCCAAGCAACAAAATGGTCTGTCTTCGACCGTTTAAACTACCCTCAATCTCATAAACTGGTCATAGTAGGGGACAGAGATTTATCCTCTGCAACCACCATATGCAAGGAACTCCAGTATGATTCCCATGAGGCTCAAGTACAGTGATGTTGCAAATCAGCCAGACAAACCATCTTCGATCGTATGAATTATAATCATTCTTCTAACATACAACGTCACCTTCCTAAAGTGACCCTGGTCGATGAAGACGAGTTGTTGTTTTCTTCATTCAATATGACGTCTCACAGTACTTGGGGTAGAAAACGTCCAAGACGTAATGCATCATGCAACCCCAGTCAACAATACTTGGATCAGATCTGTGACTCCGACGAAGGAGTCTATCAGAACACAAGATCAAGAGGTCGAGATTCAATCAGTCAAAGAAATCTTTCTACTCCTCATCTGGGAGAGGTCTTTCACCAAAAGGACATTCTGGATTCTGACCAAGAATCAATCGATTAAAGGAATCTTCCTAACTCAGACCAAGATTCAATCGGTCAAAGAAATTTTTCCATCCCTTATCCTGGGGGTAGTTCTCTATATGACTTTGATGCTGACAGTGAAAGCTCTGAGCGAACTATCTTTTCTACTAGTTCGTCATTTCTAGCCAGAGAAGTGACCGCCTATGTCACTAATGAGGAACAAGATGCATCCAGTTCTAGCAGTCAGGAGTAAAGGATCGCCTCCTTAGAGGCTGACTTAAAAAATATGGCTGAGATGATGGCGAGTATGCATGCTGTAACCATGGCACAACATACCGTTCCACCGGTTGCAAATCTAATTCCAATCCAAGAACAGATAGCGGCATCTGCTCCTACTAATACCGTCAGTGGGTAGAGTCTCCTCATTATGCTACAATGCCAACCCCAAGTCTTTCTGGTACGGGGGTGGTGCTTATCATGCAGTTCCACCTCCTAACACATCGAATCAGTCTACTGCTCCCCAAGCATCAGAGGACGCCAATAAGGCAGTAAAGCTTTTACGTAATTAGTTTGAAGCTTTCAAGCAGAAAGACAGCCTATAAAAGCTTGGGATCAAACAACCTTATCCTATTGAATGGAAGGAAGTCCCATTTCTACCCAAATATAAGCCTCCCACCATTATGCTGTTTGATGGTAGCTAATCTCCAAGCTAGTACCTCAATCACTTTGAGGTAATGACTGATCAACTTCAACCAAATAATACTCTACTTACTAGAGTATTTGTTGGATGCTTAGCAGGTACAGTTTATGACTGGTATCGTAACTTGCCAGATGGTTGCATAACTTCCTTTGCAGGGTTCAAACAAATGTTCCTGGAAGGTTTTATGAGGGAACAAATGACATGACCATGTCGACCCTCATCAAAATTAAACAACGGCCTAATGAAACTGCTGAACGTTTTATTGAGTGCTTCCGACGAGAGGCACTCAAAATGCCTCTAGGAACTCCAGATGCTCTGACTATAGATACATGTAAATCAAACGTGTTACCTATAGTCAGCATATGGACTGGATCTATACAATACTAAGACTGGCCTTCCTTCATAGTAAGTGCCAGGGCGGCCGAAGACAGTGCTGACAAGTTTAAACAATTAGGCATCCAGATGCCTAATCTCAAAAAAATAAACATTCTGTAAAACCCCTCATAATTTAAAGGAATATTTAAATTATTTTTGGATTTTATTTAATTCTAATTTATTTTTATCTTATTTATATTATATAAAAGGACTATAGCCATGGTTGAGTTTGAATATGCAAGACGACTAGAAAGTATAGCATGCCTAGCGTAGTCGGGTGCTTTAACTAGCATGATAGCCATGTTAGGAATGTCATCGTCATATTGTAATCTCTTGCATGTTAACCATTCAAGTTATAGCATAAGTTTTATTTTTATTTAATTAATTAGTTATTAAAGCCGTTATAAATTTTTAGGAGACCCGGTTGCACCAAACCTTCCCAAACCTCTTCCAAGCCAAACCCAACCCAATGTAGGCATGTTGGGAATTAATAAATATTAATAATTACATATTTTTTTATCTAAATTCAGATTTGGATTGAAATTCTATAGATAGAATTAATTAGTTCTATATTAGGAAATACCTTTTTAAATCATCAATCCAATTAATTAGCCAACTCACCAAACAACCAAATCATGCCATAGTAGACCCCCCCCCACCATAGATTTTGGCCAAGCAACCCTCCCTATGGCTGAATACCCCATAGGAAAAGGATTTCCAGTCATTTTCATACATGCAATCCAATAATGTCCATATATATACATCAACTTAGCCCAAACCCTAACCCTAACTTAAATCCTCTTTTATTTCCACCTCCATAGCCAACCAACCCTTCTCCTCTCTATAATTTCGGCAGCACTTCACCCCCCATAGCCTCCATACATTATTTTCTCCATTGCACATCTCTTCATCCTTCATAAAAACTCATCTCCTCCATCATACATCCCCGAAACCCCTCAAAACAAACCCTAAAAACTCCATCTTCTCCATCCAACCATCTATAGCCATTGCCAACCCTACCATACTCACCAAAAGAGGATTAGCAAGCAAGGATAGCGAGAAAGGTTGGAGCTTTGTCGAGTAGAAGTCGTCACAACCTCTCTAGCAAGGACCTTTGGTAAAAAATCAAAATCTTTCCATCTCAAACCCTTATTAAAATTCTGTAGAAAATATGTTATTAAGTCTGTAGAAATTATATTTTGATGGCTTTTTTTAGGTATAATCATCCATAAAGGTTTCATGAAATATAGGCGTAATATTCATGTGTTGGTAGAATCAAAATTAACCCCATTGTGAAGGAACTATGAGTTATTGGTGCCTATTTTCGAAACTAAATTTTATGTGTGTTCATATAAATAAATTAGAATTTTTAAGTATTTTTCCACAATTTTAGCCACTAAAATCTGGTCGAGAAAATTGTAGGTCAAAACTAGCTAATTTCAGGTAACCGGCTGACCTAGAATGTTTCAAACTTATAGTATAAATCAACCCTTATACCTCTGATATTATTCTATGAAATAAAGTATTTTATTGCTGTTTAAAATATATTTTTGGTTATTTTAGCAATTTTGAGTCATTAACTATGTTTCGGGCGAGTTTCGGGTAGACTAGCTGACTTAGTAATCAACCTGTCGTAAATGTCTTTAGAAATATCAATTATGTAATTTCAGAGATAAATCTATAGAAAATTAGTTTAAATATTATTTTTATGATTTTTATATAATTTTTAAGTATGTTATTGAAGTAGGGGCATAACCGACTAATTAAAGTTAGAAACCCTAAAACTGTGTTTCAATGTCTCGTGGAACCTGTGTGTGATTGTATGGATCTAAATGGTTCCACGAGAGATTTAATATAATTTTAACACATTAATTTGAATAATTAAGTCGTATCATAAGTTTCATAAGTAGTGACTTAATCTAGTTAATTAATTATCTAGGAGCGTCGGGTTCCGGAGGCGTAGACGCGGGAGCGGCATTTCATATTTACAGCACGAAATCAGGCAAGATACCTTGCCACTTACTCTGTGATTTCCATATTCTTATTTTTAGTTGTTATTTTCAGCATTTCTTATTTGTGGTTATTATAAAACTCTGCGTCCAAGTCATACTTGGGTGCAAGCGACCTTGTCGGTCGTTTTTCTCACTTTTTATTTATTTTTCTTGCATTGACTTAGTTAGTGACCACCCCTTTGTTGATGAGGTATTGGTATATCTCATGCGGCCTTGACACATGCTTTATCACGTGATGTGAGTCACATATAGGATACGTACTCGCATAGTCGGCCGGCCACTAATACGTATGAGGCATGTGACAGTTAGGAGTAACTGCCAATTGAATTGCATGCTAGTAGACTTGGCAGTTGCTAGAGATTTCTATGAGTCATGGATGTGACCCTACTAGGAATTGGGTGGGGAGAACAGTTCCTTAATGTATGGGCCACGTATGCACTTTTCTATTATTGCCGGTTATCTCCACTGGAGATATGGACCTGGATCCTGATACCTGATTTTCTGCTGGCCTCTGGCATTCGATGAATGTTATGCTTTGAGGTCCCTGGCATCCTGATAGGACCATACCTGAGTTCCTGCACCTGAGCGAGAGTGCCCATGCGTTGAAGGTTTGTTCTTAACTGCATTTTTGCTGTAGAATTGGTAGGCACCCTATTACATGCATCCCCTTTTACTCTCTATTATATATCACAGATTATATGTCATGTTCTTTATGTATCTTGTTACGTTCCTTTGAGGACCTGGCTATCTCTCCCGGTGTGTGCTTTGTGACATTTCGCAGGTGTTCTAGCCAAGGCCATGATCTTCTCCATTTCTTCGAGGATGATTGTTCTTGGTTCGTCTTGCTATTTTATCGATCATTTTCTTGTATATCTTCTTTCCTTTAAATTGGTTGGTAGTAGATTTGTCTCCACCCAACTACATGTATAAATGATAAATTCTTGAGTTGATTATAATATTATTCTTTATTGTTGTGGATAAGATTTAGTTATCATAGTTTTACTGTATTTTACAGCTTATGTATACATACGGAGTTCTATACATTGGAGTATACTTCGTATGTATATAGCTGACATGTTTACGTACTTAGTCCTAAGTATTTTGGGACTAGTGTTGGCCCATTCCATGGTCACACCCGATTTTGATAATCAACATGCACTTAAGTCAATACACAAAATATACAAACTGCTGCTAATCATTTCAGGGTATATGTGAAATCAATATCAACGGGCGTTGTACTGCATCATCAGGCATAAATTTCATCAATCTGAAGATAAATTTCAATGGACTTTTGTTTAAGTCATTTTATATTTTATTCTGTATTTTATTTTTATTGAGTCTAGGACTTATATTGTAAAATCGACTAGGTGATACTGGCTTAGGTTTATCCCAGTCCAAAATTTCTAAACAGCCTACCTATTTCCATTTCATCTTTACAAAATATCCAAGATTATTTTTACAAACAGCTTTTGACAAATATTTTGAAATTTCCCAAGACATAACTCAAAACCGAGTTCGGCCCGAGTTCGGTCCGAACTCTGCCCGAGTTCGGTCACTTTGAATTCAAATGTCAGTTGCCTCCAAATCTGCGAGCAACGTCAATATGCGAAATATTTGCATCAGAACTCTTCCAGAACTCTGCCCGAGTTCGGTCCCAGAAAACACCTATAAAAGGAAGAGAGTTTTTCATTTCAAATCACTCATTCATTCTTCATCTTCTCTTTTTTACTCACCAAGTGTTTTCAAATGTTCTAAAGCTTTTAAATCATACCTATACATCTCTTAGCCAAAAGCCAATAATATCTACGTTGATTTAGAGTCTTTTGGGGTCCAAGAGTTGTAAAGAGGTTGTTCCAAGTTCAGCAACTATTCTTGTTGTGGAGCCGGTCGTGCGCTCGTCACCAAGCACGGTGTTGTGAAGTTGGTCGTGCACTTGTCACCAAGCACGATATTGTAAGAGACTGAAAGCTCTCATTTAGCTTATGCCATAGTGGATTAACATCGAACAAGAGTACTCGAGACTGGATTAGTCCTCTCAGAGGGATACCAGTATACATCACTGTGTCACTGAGTTTGATCTCTCTATCTCTTGCTGCATTTATTTACTGTCTCTTATTTACTGCCATAGTTTTACTTAAAGTTTTTAATTGGTGATTACTTTTCGCTGCACACACACACACTCTATTCACTCCCCTCTAGAGGTGCTCAACGGTCCTACAATTGGTATCAGAGCAGGTTATATTCTAATATAACAAACCTCAGAGAGTATTTATGGCAGTCGTGAAATTATTATTTAACGGTGAAGGGAAATCCACAAATAGACCCCCCTATTTGATGGAACAAATTATACCTATTGGAAAACACGGATGACTTTCTTCTTAAAATCTCTTGACTTTGATCTTTGGTCTATAGTCATTGATGGTTATAAGAAACCAGCACCCACAGTGGTTGAAGGTCAGCTTGTAGACAAGCCTCATGACAAATACACAGAAGCTGAAACAGCTAAGGTTAGTCTAGATGCTCGTGCCATCAATGCACTATTCTGTGAAATTGACAAAACGGAGTTCAACAGAGTTTCAACCTGTAAAACATCTCACAAAATTTAGAAACTTCTTGAGGTAACTCATGAAGGTACTTTCCAAGTGAAGGAATCCAAAATTAGTAGACTAAGACAGGAATATGAATCTTTCAAGATAAAATCTGGTGAGTCAATTACACAGATGTTCACACGTTTCCTTGATATAACTAATCCTTTGCAATCTCTTGGTAAGAATTACAGCAATCATGAGAAGATCAGAAAAGTGTTGCGGGCTCTAACCAAAAATTGGAATCCAAAGTCACTACAATCATTGAAGGAAACGATCTCACCACTATGTCCTTAGAAACACTTATAGGCACGCTCATGACCTATGAACTTGATTTGCAAGAATTTGAAGAAGCAACTCCAAAAGAAAAATCTATTGCCTTCAAAGCTCAAGCAAGAAAATCAACATGCAATGACTCTGATGAAGAATCATCAAGTGGTGATGAACAAGCCCTACTTGTGAAGAACTTCAGAAAATTCCTAAAGTTTGAGAAATCAAACAGAAGGAAGAGTGAAAGCAATGAAGATGAAACGATTTGCTTTGGATACAAGAAGACAGGGCACATGAAGAAGGACTGCCCAACTTCAAAGAAAAGCAGTCCATATGATAGATCAAGATCAAGCAAAAAGCAACAACCGGTCGAAAGTATGCCAACACAAGCATCTGGCATGAAAGTGATGCCAGTGATACAGAGGAAGAAGACAAACCCTGCGAAAATGCCAATGTCTGTCTTATGGCATTTGATAAGGTATCCTCAAACCCTCTATATGATGATTTTACTTTCGATGAATTAGAAAATGCCTTTAGCGAATTACTTGAAGATCACAAAACTGTGTTTGACAAGTATAAGCAATCTCGAAAAGAGATTAAGGCATACACAACCGAGATAGCTAGACTGTCCAATCTTATTGAAGATATTAAAGAGACGTCTACTACCGGTAACACGGAAGAGATAGCCAAACTCAAAGTAGACTATCATGAGGCTATCCTCAAGATTGAAAAGAAAGAAAGAGACTATGTCAAGATGCAAGAATTGTATGACGTAGAGAAGAAGAAGCACTTAGTTAAAGAACAAAGACTCTCAGATATGACTCCTAGATATAAAGAGTCTATTGCGATTTCTAAAAAGTTAGAAATCAAGTTAGGCAAACAGGCATTACCTGTGACACAGCCTAAGTTTAGTCCTAATGCTAAGCATACACCTAAGAGGACTAAAAATAAGAAAGCACAGAAGAAATACGACTATCATCATGCTTTCACTTATAGGTTCTCCAAGAAACCAAACAAGCATGTAAACACAGTTTTAACCACATGTGGTTCTAAACTAACTTGTACTTCTTGTAGTACATACGAACACATATCACAGTATTGCTTGGCAAAGAAACTTGTTGACAATCACACTTTATTCTGGAGACCTAAAACTAATCAGAATGGATCCTTCAGTAAATGTGTACCAAAGGATACATCTACTTGTCTTGTAGGTGGACCCTCAACCCTCTCATGCTAAAAGTAAATAGATCCTCGATAGCGGATGTTTGCGGCACATGACTGGTGATGCATCTTTGTTCGTTACGCTATCGATGAAGAAAGAAGGATACGTCTCCTTCGGAAATAATTTGAGAGGTGATATTATTGGTAATGGTACTATAGGTATTTCTCCTTATCCAGTAATAAAGGATGTTTGTCTAGTAACAGAATTGAAACATAACCTACTAAGCATAAGTCATTTGGCTGATAATGGTTATGGTATCAATTTTGTGAAAGATAAATGTACCATATATGATATGTCATCTGGTGATCCTATATATAAAAGGATTAGAGAAGACAACATTTATGTTTTCTTTTTGGAGAGTACTAATAGTGCAGGTAGATGCCTAGTAGCTAATATAGATGAAAGCTGGCTATGGCATATGAGACTAGGATATGCAAATATGGATACTATCTTACGACTCAGTACTAAGAAGTTGGTAAAAGGACTCCCCGAGATTCCATTCAAGAGAGATATGGTATGTGCTGACTGTGAAAAGAACAAAGCACATAGGTCTACATTTAAATCCATCAACGCTATAAGTACTTCTAGACCTTTGCAGTTGATTCATATGGATTTATTTGGTCCTAGTAGAGTCGCTAGTCTTGGCGGTAAGCTCTACGCTTTTGTTATTGTTGATGATTTCTCTTGCTTTACTTGGGTTTACTTTTTATCAAACAAAAGTGATACTATTTTTGAATTTCAAATATTTTGCAAAAAGGTACAAAACAAAAAAGACTTCATGATTACTCGTATCCGAAGTGATCATGGTGGTGAATTCATAAATTCTGACTTCAAAAAGTTTTGTGATGATAGTGGATATTACCACGAATTTTTTTGTCCTAGAACTCCCCAACAAAATGGTGTTATAGAGCAGAAGAATCGTACTCTAAGCGAAATGGCTAGAGTCATACTGAATCAGCATAATCTTCCTAAGTATTTTTGCGTAGAAGCTGTTAGTACAGCCTGTCATGTTTTGAATAGGGTATTAATTCGACCTATCTCGAAGAAAACACCATATGAGCTTTGGTTTGGAAGGATTCCAAACATTTCTTATTTTAAAGTTTTTGGATGTCGCTGTTTTATCCTGAACACCAAGGATAACTTGAAAAAGTTCGACTCTAAAGCAGATGAAGGAATATTTCTCGGATATGCTGCTAAGAGTAAGGGATATAGAATTTTTAATAAAAGATCTATGATTGTTGAAGAATCTATTAATGTTACTTTTGATGAGCTAAATAGTCACAGATCTAGTGGCAGTGATGATGAAGATGCACATGCAAAAACTGAGAAGAATCTTGTGGAAGATCTGACCCAGAAGGTTGATTCATTAAAATTCTTACCAGAACATCCAGAGACACTTATTATAGGTTATGTATCCAAAGGTGTAAGTACATGCTCCTCTCTTAAGGATTCTAAAATAGCAGCTAATGTAGCGTTTATTTCTCAAATAGAACCTATGAATATAGATGATGCTTTTTCTGATGAGTTTTGGATTGATGCCATGCAAGAGGAACTAAATCAATTTGAGAGAAACCAAGTTTGGGAACTCGTTTCTAAACCTATTTTTCAATCAATAATTGGTACCAAATGGGTGTTCCGAAATAAACTTAGTGAAGATTGACAAGTTCTACGCAACAAAGTACGTCTAGTGGCACAAGGTTATAATCAAGAAGGAATTTATTATGATGAGGCTTATGCTCCTGTTGCTAGACTAGAAGCCATCCGTATGTTTTGTGCATTTGCATATTTTAAGGATTTTAAATTATTTCAAATAGACGTGAAAAGTGCATTTTTGAATGGATTTTTAAAAAGTTTTCGTGAAACAACCCCCTGGTTTTGAAGATTTTCAAAATCCTGATCACGTCTTCAAGCTTAAGAAAGCACTCTATCGACTCAAACAATCACCTCGTGCTTGGTATGAACGCCTAAGTGCCTTCTTACTTGATAATGGATTTTTAAAGGGAAAAGTTGATACTACTTTGTTTATCAAATCTTTTAATGATGATATTCTCTTTGTGCAAATTTATGTAGATGACATAATATTCGGTTCTACTAACGAAAAACTTTGTCAAGATTTTGCTAAGTGTATGCAGAGTAAATTTGAGATGAGTATGATGGGAGAGCTAAACTTCTTCCTAGGACTTCAGATCAAACAGCACTCAAAAGGAACATTCATCAACCAAGCTAAGTATATGAAGGACATACTGAAAAGTACGACTTCGAAAACGTAAAGCCAATCGGGACTCCAATGGCTACATCCACAAAGCTTGATTCTGATGAAAGTGGCAAACCTTCGACCAGCGTAAGTATCGAGGTATAATTGGTAATTTATTATATTTAACTGCTAGTCGTCCTGATATTATGTTTAGTGTTTGCATCTGTGCACATTATCAGGCAAATCCTAAGGAATCACATCTAAGTGCTGTTAAGCATATCTTCCGATACCATAAAGGAACTTCTACAGTCGGCTTATGGTATCCTAAAACTAAATCCTTTGACCTGATAAGTTACTCAGATGCGGATTTTGCAGATGAAAAGTAGACCATAAAAGTACCAGCGGCACGTGTCATTTCCTAGGAAAAGCCTTAGTCTCCTGGTTTAGCAAGAAGCAAAATTCCGTAGCATTATCAACTACTGAGGTTGAGTATATCGTCGTAGGTCGTTGCTGTACTCAGATTTTATGGATAAAGCAAACCATAGAAGACTATAATCTGTACTACACTAAGATTTCTATTTATTGTGACAATACTAGTACCATTAATCTGACTAAGAACCCTATTTGTCACTCACGCACAAAACACATTGAGATACATCATCACTTTTTACGTGATCATCAGCAACACGGGGATATCTGCTTAGAGTTCATTGACACAGATCATCAACTAGCAGACATATTCACAAAACCATTGGCTGAAGATCGGTTTAACATAATGAGGCGAAAGCTCAGTATACTTGAATTTTCAGATTCATAATGTAGTATGGTAAATTAAATTTAATTTTATGACTTGAAACTTTAAAATTTATTTAACAGAAATTATTTTGGAGCACAAGCCTAAAAAGGGTCTGTCTGTCACCACGACTACGGTCGAAGCGACGCGGTATTTAAGAGTTCCCCGGTGAACCTCCGTTAGCTGGGACAGTACCCCTACAGCTAACCCAAAGTAATACTGTTACTAAATATAGGAGTCAAAGTCATAAAGTTGAGATTCAATTACCAAAACTGCCTTTATTGTCTCAGAAATACAAGTAGGCGAACTCGGACCGAACTCGGACCGAGTTCAGGCCGAGTTCGGTCGACGCTATATTTACTTCCAGAACTGAACAGCCGGCCCTAACCCCTATTTAAACCCCTCTTTCTTTCTTCTTTTTTACTCACTAAAACGAGAATTCATCTCCTTCCTCCCAAAAACAACTTCCTACTCCCTCTTGGCAAGTGTTCTAGGAGATCCGGTGGGCTACCCAACTTTCTTCTCTTTCTCCTTTCTAAAGGTAATTCACTTCCTTTCCTTTTATTCTTCCATGGCTCCTAAGTGTCATAGGGGATCAACTGACCAAGCTGGATCCTCTTCCTCTGATTATACTCCAGCGAGTCTCTTTAGTCCAGCACGACCAGTAGGATCAGAGGATTATGATTCCACTTTGTTTCCTAACAAAGAATTCTCTGACCTATGGTTCGACTCCTTCTCCGGTCATAAAATTTGTTTTGGAGCTTTCGTTAACTTTACAATTTTTTCTGAGTATGCCCCTACTTTCGACCATCTAGGCTACCGAGATTTTTTTGAAGTACTGAAAATATTTTTGACAATGCAGTCCGTATGTTTTACTGCAACCTGCAAGTAAAACCAAATGACAACTTTTATTCTTGCGTTGCTGGACAAGAATTGGAGTTTAATGCCACCGATATCAGTGAATACTTTCATGTTCCTGATGTTGGTGAAGCTCTGGTAGATATTCATCATGTTCAATTTCCCGAGGATGTCACCCTTGCCTCCTTCAAGGAATTAATTTGTCACCCAAACCCCCTTCTTCGCAGTATTTTTAAAGTATATGAATCAAAAAATTTATGAACTCCATCGCTTTATTTTCTCTGTTCTCCTTCCTAAGAAAGAGTCTACTGATGAGATTACTTTCTTAGAACTCTCTGCTATGTACCACATTCACTTTGGTAATCCTTTTTCTATTCCAAAGACTATGATGGCCTGGATGCTGAACTGCAGAAATGTAGGACACAACCTGGTGTATCCTATGCACCTGGCTGCTATCTTCCGCAGGTTTGATATTGATCTTCAAACCTGTACATACTCCTCCACTCCTGTTGAGCTCACCAGATCTCGTAGATACCCTGCTCCACCTCTGCCACCTGGAGCTCAGCCTGCTCCAGATGTCGGTGCCGAGGCTCCTCCTTCTGATGCTGCTCCTGCTCCAGCCCCTGCTCCGGGATTTGATCCAGGATTTTATCATAGATTTGATGACTTTGTTGCTCTTTCTGCACAACGTCATCAAACCTATATTGACTCGGAGTTTCGCCACATCTATCAGGCTCAGGTGTTGTGGAATGGGATTGCAGATCTACACTGGAGTCTCTCTCAGGATCCCGTTCATCCGATCACTATCCTACCTCACCCAGGCTTCACTGGTCCTCGATTCGGAGATGAGGCATCATTTTCTTACTTCGATCCTACTACAGCTTATTTTTCTCCTAATGCTTCTGGCGATGATGACCCCACTATGTGACGCGGACTCAGCTGATGGATAGTAGATAGGATATTAGTAGATGATCTTATGCTATGATATAGTTTTTTTGTGTAAACTTATTAGTTAGACATATTTAGTATTTCATGATTGTACTTTGCACTATTAGTGAGACATTTTCAGTACTATATTTCAGCACTTTCTTTCCATATTAGTTGTTTCTGCTGTATTCATGTATCTCTTTAGCTTCACTTTGTCTTTTGTTTTTATTGTTGGCTTCACACACTACGGGGGAGCCAAAGTCATTTTTATATTGACAAAGAGGGAGAAGAGCTATACATAACCAACCAAAACAAAACAAAACCACCTAAACAAATCATCTCAGGTATTTTATTTATTCTATTTTTTAAGATATATTTTGGTATAGACTCAAGTTTGTCAATTATCAAAATGGGGGAGGTTGTTGGCCCATTCCATGGTCACACCCGATTTTGATAATCAACATGCACTTAAGTCAATACACAAAATATACAAATTGCTGCTAATTATTTTAGGGTATATGTGAAATCAATATCAACAGGCGTTGTACTGCATCATTAAGCATAGATTTTATCAATGTGAAGATGAATTTTAATGGGCTTTTGTTTAAGTCATTTTACATTTTATTCTATATTTTATTTTTATTGAGTCTAGGACTTATATTGTAAAATCGACTAGGTAATACCGGCTTAGGTTTATCCCAGTCCAAAATTTCTAAACAGCCTATCTATTTCCATTTCATCTTTACAAAATGTCCAAGATTATTTTTACAAACAGCTTTTGACAAATATTTCAAAATTTCCCAAGACAGAACTCAAAACCGAGTTCGGCCCGAGTTTGGTCTGAACTCTGCCCGATTTCGGTCACTTTGAATTCAAATGTCAGTTGCCTCCAAATCTGCGAGCAATGTCTCTATGCGAAATATTTACATCAGAACTCTGCCAGAACTATGCCCGAGTTCGGTCCCAGAAAACACCTATAAAAAGAAGAAAGTTTTTCATTTCAAATCACTCATTCATTCTTCATCTTCTCTTCTTTACTCACCAACTATTTTCAAACGTTCTAAAGCTTTCAAATCACAGCTATACATCTCTTAGCCAAAAGCCAGTAATATCTACGTTGATTTAGAGTCTTTTGGTGTCCAAGAGTTGTAAAAAGGTTGTTCCAAGTTCAGCAACTATTCTTGTTGTGGAGCCGGTCATGCGCTCGTCACCAAGCACGATGTTGTGAAGTTGGTCGTGCACTTGTCACCAAGCATGGTATCGTAAGAGACTGCAAGCTCTCATTTAGCTTATGCCATAGTGGATTAACATCGAGCAAGAGTACTCGAGACTGGATTAGTCCTCTCAGAGGGATACCAGTATACATCGCTGCGTCACTGAGTTTGATCTCTCTATCTCTTGCTGCATTTATTTACTGTCTCTTATTTACTGCCATAGTTTTACTTAAAGTTTTAATTGGTGATTATTTTCTGCTGCACACACACACACTCTATTCACCCCCCCTCTAGAGGTGCTCAACGGACCTACAACTAGGGCGTTACTTGTTTTTGTGGTAGCCTATACAGGTCGAGTTTGTCACTTCGGTTACGTTACTGTACCGATGTGAGCCTGCATATAGGATTAGGATATAGGAATCTCATCTACAAGCTTGACTTTCTCTCTTGATTCCAAATCTCGAACTCTCGTCCGATTATCTTGACTTCCTTCTGCTTGATTCCTTTCACTGTAAATCTTATCTTCTTTCGTGCTGAATAGGGAGGTTAGGAGATAACTCATATGAGTATACGTGTTATATTCCTCAATTACTCTATTAGTTGACTTCGTAAGTTGAGTAATATGACTACAACCTACCACCCGTATCCTTGTAACCTAGTATTAAAGTGTAACAGAGTGATAATGAATATATGCTAGTCCAGAAGAGATGTTTACCTAGAATATAGAAATTTTGTAGCCCATACCCATTGGTCAACCAAGGCCTGATACAAGAACCATTAGGACGACTGTATATGCTAGCACACCGGATAAGACTTAGATCCTTGTGAAATTCGAACTATTTATTACTACTTTCAACGTATTCTCTCGTACTTATACTTTAAACTACTATGAATGATGACGTTATTTATAGCCTAGTTTTGCAAGCTTATTCTTTGTCGAGCTTGTTCAGGACATATGTATACTGGGGACGCCCACAAGCATATAATCTAATTAGAATCAATGTATTATGGTCTGATCAACCATAGTGCACTTGGTTCGCTCTTCATATGATTATCCCACGTAGATTGAGATATAGAGGTATCTAGGATCTCATCCGTGACTGCATTGACAATTCCTCTTGAATTATACATTCGCCTTTGAATCACGTAATTGCATTCAATGACATCTTTCTTGAACTCTTTATTGCTTTTGTCTTTCACCGATTGGATTGATATATAGTAACAAAGTATCCCCATGGCCATGGTAGTTATATGCACAAGTATAGTAACCATCGGCGAAGCCATATAACTACAACCTTGCCTAAAGTTGCTCGTCCTTCCCTCGACCCTAATACTAATATCGTGACCTTCTAGTCACTTAAGCTTGAAAAATGAGTAAGATCTTACCCTTGGGTAAACCACAAACCTAGGAGACTATCTAATCTCTAGGAATCAATTATTGTGAGTCTCCAAATATTCATCTTGATTCTTGGCTTAACTAGCAACCCGTATGCCCTAACTCAAACCTTACTTGACTAGGCCCCCACAGTTTAGACAGCGAAGAATAGACCAAAATAAGGACAAGCATTGCAAGGACTGTGGTAGATATCCATTCCAAGATTAGAGATTCAGCAGATGATACTCTAGGTACAAAATTCTATTGTAAAAGAAGTGACTTAGTATTATAACAACACATTTACCAGCTTAGCCAAAATCTGTAGCATGACGCCCCGTCATTATGTTGTATTAGTAATCAACAAGTGATGCATGAGCACTACATTCAATACCTCTAGAACCCTTGTGACTATAGTCTGGCAGGTTTGACATAAATAGAAATTTATGACTTAGTAGTTAGGGATCTTTCCCATGACGTGCTTTAGAGTTCGTTATCCCACCGATAGACTCTCGTATACCATGGACAAGAGGGTCATTCTATCTTATCGACCCAGGTACCACTGTACGTGACCATTTCCATTTATTAGGACTCGGGGTACAATCATCGAAATTGATTCACAACTACCCTATCATGTTATCGATCACATCGTGACTAATTATTACCAAAGGTCAAGGTACGATGTCGAGACTCAAATATTCCTAACCTTATTATTCCTAAAACTATGTCCTAGTCTCTAGAGTGAATAGATTGTAAGCCATTCTTACTTTTAGGAATTTAGGGATCACCGATTGATTGAGGTAAATTGGTTCTCACTAGGATGATAAATTAGTGACTCGTGAGCTCCCACTTTCTTTTTAGATCTTTTGGTGTCCCTTACCGTGACTTTGATATTTGGAGTGTAATACTAGCTGTTACCTTCCAACAAAATTTATATGCAAAACTTAAACGAGTCCACCTTTAAGTAGACATGTCATGTCCCACTCAAATACATCTCCTTGGACTCTATTATTATGATACGACTTTCAGGTCAAAAGGGACTAGCGATAACCCTTACCATAACATCGATGTACTTTTGGACTGCAGTTAGAGATCCAACCTTAACACAAATCTTTTGGCCCAATATATGGTTGTGATCTAGTCGAAGCCCTCTACGCACATGCCACTAGTGTACCACTCAATAGAGGTCTTGTGTGCTACTTAAACACAAAAGTCACGAAAGGCGAATCTCATGACTTACAGAACCTATTCTACCAACCCGACAGGAAATTTGTCCAACCACTTGAATTTGAACCTATTCTACATTACCCTAACCTAATAGATATGGTTTAAAATTTTATAAAACTTTGTCCAGCCACTACAGATTAAAATCTAAAGATCATGTAATCAATGATTGTAGTCCAATTAGGGAACCTACTGAGACTCAATTAAACCCATCATAGCCTATCGCCATATTGGGACTATAAAACCAAACTTGATGAAATATGCCCTCTCCTCTATTATGTAGGCCCCACCTCTCGGCTCACTAATTCTCCTTCCATACATTTCGTAACTGCATCTCTTCGTAGCCTATGTTATGCATATCTCGGTACCAACTTGCTTCCGGATATACTTGACCAAGACCTCTCATACTATCTTGAACAAACATAGTTAATATATGGGCCATATTAAATAGATAATACCTAGACTTCCTATAGAGTCTGTGACTATGATTAGAAATATCTCATACTTCCATATACCTCCTTGAAATTTCGCATTATTAGAAGCCCTATTACTGTGCTTTCCCCGATTAACCAAATTCTATAAGTTGGGTAGAACATTGAACTTACTATACTCTACCTCTCAGAATGGGATTATAATCGTGAGCGTTCTTCCATCTGTATAAAATTTATGAAACGATCTTTTATTTTGCATTTTATATCCCTTTGCTCGTGCGTTTAGATAACTACGGTAATAGATTGCAACCTAAATTATTCAAGTCAGTCATAGAATCTTTTTTGTCTGAATCAAGAGCAAAATTTATGAGGCAAATAGATTAATAATTCAATGGTTCATAACACCGACCTATATTCGTATCATTTGATACCCTCGACCGTGATTTTGATAATTGAAGCACAACACTAGCCTTTTCCTTTTGACAAAGTTCACACTCACGAACTAGGCTAGTCATGCTACTCACATGACATAATGTCCCACACAAACGAACTTTCTAGTGCTTCATTTAAATTACACCACGTGTATGACACATTGTTTCCTCAAAACAAACCATAGAGACCCAAATTCGATCTATTCGATTTCACCCATGCAAATATTGACCCATTCCCTTAACTAAATTGAATACTCAAGATCTATGCAAGACGTAGCATACCTATGACGTATGCCTTCCAATAAGCAAGCGCATGCCACCTACCCCACACCAAACATCAACCCACACATATTAGTCGTTATGACTTAGAGTTTTTAAAACACTTGTCTAATCATATTCTATAGCCTGGGTTATTTAATTATCATCGATTCTTATCAATTGGCCATAAATTCTTCTTCTTTTAGTTTTCAAGCTCACTTCTTAGTTTTCCATGTTAGACATAGAACGAATCCTTCTGAACCGACACACCTTAATATATTCAAACAAGAGGTCGCTACCAGCTTGTCAGAAGCATGACCCCTAGAGTGACAATGTTTGATTGTAGTAACTTTCTTATAGTTGTTGTTCACCAAGAACATCATGGTGTTATCGAGGCTCACTTACAATCCAAGACTGCGGTCAGAAGTGTCCATTATTCTCGTGCCCCTCCCTAGAAATTGTCCTCCTCAAAGTCGTGTAATGACGACGATCTTTACGGGTGGCCAACTTCTATAAGTTAGATAGAGTCTGGAAGGAAGTATATCCCATCTTATAGAATTTGAGATTAATTGGGATTCCTATGACAACAACCCCTCTATCCTTTCAAAAATTGAGCTAAGATTTGACGTACCTACTCTCCCTCCGTACAAAATCTCGCAATTCTTGATATTATGATTATTTTTAATTTCGAGGACGAAATTGTTATAAGTTGGGTAGGATATAAAACTCCTCATAATTTAAAGGAATATTTAAATTATTCTTGGATTTTATTTAATTCTAATTTATTTTTATCTTATTTATATTATATAAAAAGACTATAGCCATGGTTGAGTTTGAATATGCAAGACGACTAGAAAGTATGGCATGCCTAGCGTAGTCGGGTGCTTTAACTAGCATACTAACCATGTTAGGAATGTCATGGTCATATTGTAATATATTGCATGTTAACCATTCAAATTATAGCATAAGTTATATTTTTATTTAATTAATTAGTTAAGAAAGCCTTTATGACTTTTTAGGAGACCCGGTTGAACCAAACCTTCCCAAACCTCTTCCAAGCCAAACCCAACCCTATGTAGGCATATTGGACATTAATAAATATTAATAATTACATATTTTTGTATTTAAATTCAGATTTGGATTGAAATTCTATAGATAGACTTAATTAGTTCTATATTAGGAAACACCTTTTTAAATCATCAATCCAATCAATTAGCCAACTCACCAAACAACCAAATCATGCCATAGTGGACCCCCCAACATAGATTTCGGCCAAGCAACCCCCCTATGGACGAATACCCCATAGGAAAAGGATTCCCACTCCTTTTCATACATGCAACCCAATAAAGCCCATATATATACATCAACTTAGCCTAAACCCTAACCCTAACTTAAATCCTACTTTATTTCCACCTCCATAGCCGACCAACCCTTCTCCCCTCCATAATTTTGGCAGCACTTCACCACCCATAGACTCCATACATCATTTTCTCCATTGCACACCTCTTTATCCTTCACAAAAACTCATCTACATCTCCGAAATCCCTCAAAACAAACCCGAAAAACTCCATCTTTTCCATCCAACCATCTATAGCCATTGACAACCCTTCCATACTCACCAAAAGAGGATTAGCAAGCAAGAATAGTGAGAAAGGTTGGAGCTTTGTCGAGTAGAAGTCGTCACAACCTCTCTAGCATAGACCTTTGGTAAGAAATCCAAATCTTTCCATCTCAAACCCTTATTAAAATTATGTAGAAAATATGTTATTAATTCTGTAGAAATCATATTTTGATGGCTTTTGTTAGGTATAATCATCCATAAAGGTTTCATGAAATATAGACGTAATATTCATGTGTCGGTAGAATCAAAATTAACCCCATTGTGAAGGAACTATGAGTTATTGGTGCCTATTTTTGAAACTAAATTTTATGTGCGTTCATATACATAAATTAGGATTTTTAATTATTTTTCCACGATTTTAGCCACTCAAATCTGGTCGGGAAAATTATAGCTCAAAACTAGCTAATTTCGGGTAACCGGCTGACCTAGAATGTTCCAAACTTGTAGTATAACTCAACCCTTTTATCTCTGATATTATTCTATGAAATAAATTATTTTATTGATGTTTAAAATAAATTTTTGGTTATTTTAGCAATTTTGAGTCATTAACTATGTTTCGGGCAAATTTCGGGTAGACTAGCTAACTTAGTAATCAACCAGTCGTAAATGTCTTTAAAAATATTAATTCTATAATTTTAGAGATAAATCTATAGAAAATTAGTTTAAATATTATTTTTCTGATTTTTATATAATTTTTAAGTATGTTATTGAAATAGGGGCATAACCGACTAATTAAAAGTTAGAAATCCTAAAACTGTGTTTCGATGTTTCGTGGAACCTATGTGTGATTGTATGGATCTAAATGGTTCCACGAGAGATTGAATATAATTTTAACACATTACTTTGACTAATTAAGTCATATCGTAAGTTTCATGAGTAGTGACTTAATCTAGTTAATTAATTATCTAGGAGCGTCGGGTTCCGGAGGAGTGGACGCGGGAGCAGCGTTTCATATTTACAGCACGGAATCAGGCAAGATACCTTGCCACTTACTCTGTGATTTACATATTCTTATTTTTAGTTGTTATTTTCATCATTTCTTATTTGTTGTTATTATAAAACTGTGCGTCCAAGTCACACTTGGGTGCAAGCGACCTTGTCGATCGTTTTTCTTGCTTTTTATTTATTTTTCTTGCATTGACTTAGTCTAGTGACCACCCCTTTGTTGATGAGGTACTGGTATATCTCATGCGACCTTGACACATACTTTATCATGTGATGTGAGTCACATGTAGGACACGTACTCGCGTAGACTTGGCAGTTGCTAGAGGTTTCTATGAGTCATGGATGTGACCCTTCTAGGCATTGGGTAGGGAGAACAGTTTGTTAACGTATGGGCCACGTATGCACTTTCCTATTATTGTCGGTTATCTCTACTGGAGATACGGTCCTGGATCCTGATACCTAATTTTCTGCTGGCCTCTGACATTCGAGGAATGTTATGCTTTGAGGTCCCTGGTATCCTGATGGGACCATACCTGAGTTTCTGCACCTGAGCCAAAGTGCCCATGCGTTGAAGGTTTGTTCTTAACTGCATTTTTACTGTAGAATTGGTAGGCACCCTATTGCATGCATCCCCTTTTACTCTCTATTATATATCACAGATTGTATGGCATGTTCTTTATGTATCTTGTTACGTCCCTCTGAGGACCTAGTTATCTCTCCAGGTGTGTACTTTGTGACTTTTACAGGTGTTTTAGCCAAGGCCGTGATCTTCTCAATTTCTTCGAGGATGATTGCTCTTGGTTCGTCTTGCTATTTTATCGATCATTTCCTTGTATATCTTCTTTTCTTTAAATTGGTTGGTAGTAGAATTGTCTCCGCCCAACTACATGTATAAATGATAAATTCTTGAGTTGATTATAATATTATTCTTTATTATTGTGGATGAGATTTAGTTATCATAGTTTTACTGCATTTTACAGCTTATGTATACATACGGGTTTCTATACATTGGAGTATACTTCATATGTATACAGCTGACATGTTTACGTACTTAGTCCTAAGTATTTTGGGACTGGAGCGTTACACATTTCACCAGTGGTGGCCGTCAGAACAACCGCAAATGCAAAGAAGCTTTGGCCATCAATGTCAAAGGCAAAGAAGCTTTAGCCATCAACCTGAAAGGCAAAGAAGCTTTAGCCGTCAATGTGGGTTAATCAACAGCTACCACGACATCACCGCCATAGAGAGCACAGTGTCCGAAAGAGGAGTACTCCTTCGACGAGGACGACATCATGAGTATCTTCGATTGCCTAATCAAGAGCAATAAACTTCAACTGCCCGAAACAAAACAGCCAGATAAAGTAGGTAAAGTTAACCATCCTAAATACTATGTGTACCACAGGTTTCTAGGACATCCGACCAGGGCATGCTATGTGTTGAAAGGGAAGATTCAGGAGCTGATTAATGCTGGCACGATTACTTTTCAGTAGGATGAGAAGACGGTGACTGCAAACGTCGTCTCTCTGTAATTTGGTGACTTTCCAGCTCAACTTGTGCAAGATAGAGTCGTCTCCATTCCGAAAGCTACCTTGGAGATCGTCAACCTTCCACCAGCACGAAGTGACAGTCTTGTCACTTTGTCAACCGACAAAGAAGAAATCATGTGGATCCATCCTGACTTGGTTGACGACTTTGAGACGCCGGCTTCGTCCTCGAAGTCTAGAAAGACAACTAAATATAAATCATGCCACATGACTTCATTGGGTGGTTACTGTCTACCTTTGAATGATACCTTCATCCAGGCAGTTGATTAACCTCTCTCTCCTGAGACAACAGTACCGAAGCCGAAAGTCAACTACCGGCCGAATTCTATCTATAGAGTCAGCAATCCTGCGAGTTGATGACAAAGATAGGATATGATCTGCAGAAAGCCTCCGGCTTAAATCATGGGAAAGGGTCTTTTATACCTCTCTCTCTTCGTCTGCAACACAATCAATCTCGTATTGGCTTAGGATTCTGGACAAATCTTTCATCTCGTCCAAATAAATATTCGAAAATTAAGGCTTGAACGAAGGATTGCAACATGGTTTTGTTCGCACCAGCTTCAGAAGAAGAAGCCCTGACCGGTACCAGATCTGGGAGACTCTACCTTAGAGACTATCCAGAAGGTCAATAGGTCTTTACTCCAAGCACTGATGCCCCTCCATCATCTTCTCCACCTGTTGTGAATGTTCCATCAGCTTCATCATCTCCAGTGGAACGGACTCTTCCCAAGCCAACAGTGGCCGACAAAAGAAAACAGCCAGTTCGTTTCGATAAAATATTGAAAAAAAGTCTATTTCTTGGACTTGAGAGACCATATAACTTTGATATATTGGCTCAACTAGCCAACACTCTGGCGAGGTTGTCAATCTTCGAGCTCTTGCGTCTCTCGAGGAAAACTCGAGAAACACTAAACGAATCTTTGATGCAAGCTGACACTTGTCTAGCACTTCTCAAGAAGCCAAATGAGGAACATGTAGCATATTTTCACTATCATAGTATGATGGAGTTGATTCCCATTATCACCTTCACACAAGATGACATGCTTCTGGAAGACAATCGATATGACCGACCTTTACACCACACAGGATATGTCGATACAATGAAGGTTGATCGCATCCTGATTGATCCCGGATCTGCACTTAGCATTATGCCGAAAACTTTACTGGATGCCCTGAGAATCCCAGTGCATAATCTCTCTACCAAAATCATGACTATCTTGGGATTCAATTATCGAAAAAGTGAACCACTAGGAAAAATTTGCTTGAAAGTTCAAATCGGCAATCTTCGCACAAAAGTCACTTTTTTGTGATTGACAATCATGGGTCCTACAATGCTTTGTTAGGAAGACTATGGTTTCATGAATATAATATTGTGCCATCTACTCTCCATCAGTGCTTCAAATATGTCGATGGCAATGGACAAGTTAGGAAACAAGTGTCCGATCTTAATCCCTTTCGGGGTGTCGAGGCATACTGTACTGACTCTAGAATGTACAAAGAAGGTTCATGAAGGTCCTACTGGCCATGGATACCGAGAAAGATCAGAGGGACACTCCAAATGATGTTCTCGTGAATCCGGTCAAAAGACGTACTTCTCGTCCTTCGTCTTCTCTGACGCTAACCATCCATCTCTCCTCTCATGCCAAGCATCTTCGGTTGAAAAGATGGAGCAGAAGGAACTCCCCTCTTCTGATCCTCTTGTTATCGATCTTCATCATAACAAGACTTCTCATTCTCCTTCTCATTCTCCTCATCTGGTTATCAATCTTAGCAAGCCATCGGCTAAGATCAAGCGCCCTGTTGTAAATGATGATGTAAAAATCAATAAAGTAGCATCTCCTTTGTAGTATACTGATGTTATTTATTATACTTGGTATTATCTAAAAATCTTGGATAACTTCGAATCCCTTATATTAGGAGCAGTTCAACCTCTCCAAGATGAAGTATCACTTGAACCTGCACGAAAGTCATTCTTTCTGGTTCCTTTCCGAAAGAAAGATGAACATCCTATCCTCTTCAGCAAAGGGTTGCATCAAACAGCTACGTCCGAAAACGAGGCTAAAAATGATGATAATGGGCGACTTCAGCTGCGTCGTTATAATCAACAATCAAAGAACATCATTCAAAAGATGGGTTCTAATTTTAAAACCAGCCTCAATGGTGGTAAGGAAAGGCAAACTCCTATTCGTATTCCTACTCCAAAAGGAAAGTCACTACAATACTACAGCAAAACCAAGCATGGGTTGGGCTATACCTCGCCAGTTACGACCCCAGACATGTCTGAATCTGATAGAGAAGAGCGATCTAATTCTACTGACTCTGTCTCATGGGATTCTGACACCAGTATAGGGCATGTCCATCGGGTGACTTTATCTTCCAATATGGTGACCGCCGAATTCTCTGAAGGCGATGATAATTTTATCGAAGCTCCTGAATCAGATCCTTGGACACAAAGAATAGACAATAAATGCATTCTAACAATGCGAGCCACCTACTGAAGATCAATTAGTTTAGGTCGATGTTGGAGAAGAAGCTTCACCAAAACCAATCTTTATTAGCAAAAGCCTCCCAAAAACGGATAAGGAAGAATTAATTCAGCTTATTCGGGAATACATTGACTTCTTCGCCTGGAGCTATGAGGATATGCCAGGATTAGATCCTCAGATCGCTACTCATAGGCTCAACATCCTGACTAATACAAGGCCGGTCAAACAATAACATCGTCGATTTCGACCTGACATGATGGATGCCATAGAAGCTAAAGTTAAGAAGCTTATCGCTTGTGGTTTTGTCAGAGAGGAACAATATCCTGACTGGATGGATAATGTCATCCCAGTTATGAAGAACATGGGGAAGGTCTGAGTCTGTATTAACTTCAAAGACCTCAACGAAGTTTGTCCCAAGGATGAGTTTCCTCTTCCGATCACTGATGTCATGATCGACAACACTTACGGGTTTGAACGGATGTCTTCGATCGATGGATTCTCCAAATATAATCAAATCTGAATGAACCCTGAAGATGAGAAACATACATCTTTCTATACTCCTCTAGGATTCTACTTCTACACCGTCATGTCATTCGGTCTTAAAAATGCTAGTGCAACCTATTAGTGGGCCACGAGCACCATCTTTTATGAATATTTACGGAAGACAGTCGAATGCTATGTCGACGATATTGCTGTCAAAAGTCGTCTAAAGGAAGATCACATCCAAGACTTGAAAATTATCTTCGATCTAATGTGCCAGCATCAACTCAAGATGAATCCCACCAAGTCATTCCTGGGAGTCTCTAGTGGCAAATTCCTCGAATTCGTTATTACCTCTAAAGGTATACTCGTAGACCCCAAGAAGATCAAAATCATTCAAAATATACGTCCTCCACGTAACCTAAAAGAACTACGAGAATTTTAGGGATGGCTTGTGTATATCAGGAGATTCATTTCAAATCTATCTAGACGCTGCAGACCGTTCACTCAATTGATAAAGAAAGGTGTGCCTTTCATTTGGACTGAAGAATGCCAGTAAGCATTTGAAGACATAAAATGATATTTGATGAACCCTCCAGTCCTGGTACCTCCAGTCACAGGAATATTCTTCTTAATGTATGTCCGGGCAAGGATCATTCCTTGGGTGCCTTATTAGCTCAGAAGAACAAAGAGGGTTATGAGCAAGCTATCTATTATCTCAGCCGCACGATGATCGGTACCGAACATCGATACAGTCCGATAGAAAAGAATGTTTAGCCCTGATGTTTGTTGCTCAAAAAATACAACATTATATCACGGGCCAAACCATTCATGTCATCTCTAAAGTTAGTCCTCTTAGGGTCTTGATGACAAAATCAAGTACACTCAATTCCAAACTCGCTACATGGGCCATATTGCTAGCATAGTATGATTGGTCTGTGTCCCACAAAAGTCTATTAAGGGTCAAGCCCTAGCTGACTTCCTGGCTGCTCATCCAATCCCTGTGACATCCAAACTCTAGGATGAGATTCCTAATAAAACTCTGGAATCCAACATGATTTCAGAAAGGATCCTTGCTTGGCAACTATTCTTTGACGGTGCATCCAGAATCGGACCTAAAGGCACTATAGGCGCTCGAGTCAGAATCGTTCTTATATCTCCTGAAGGATTGGCCATTTAGAGAGCTTATTCTCTGGACGAGCCATGCTCCAACAACGTTGCTGAATAAAATGCTCTACTCATCGATCTCCGGTTAGCTAAGCAGTTGGATATCGATTACCTCAAAGTATACGAAGACTCTAAACTGATCGTCAATCAGGTTAGGGGTATGTATGAAGTTCAACATCAAGATCTCATACCATATCATGAAGCAGAAATCAAACTGGCTACATCGTTGAAAGATTTCTTCATTGAACATGTTTGTCTAGCTTACAATACAGAAGCTGATGTACTTGCCAATCTAGCAGGAGTATTGGTGATCCCTGTGAAAAGACAACAGATGATCGTCATCACCAACAGAGAGTTATTCTGCATCGAGAATAATTTGCATCTGGAATCCAGCAACTCATTCGAGATCTGCACTACCAATGAAGACTGGAGAGCTTCTTTCATCGACTTTGTGGTACATGACATTCCACCTGAAGATCCAAAGAAAGCAACTATAATCCTTCGGCGATCGTTGTAATTCTACTACAATTACATCACCAAGACACTCTATCGATGATTATATGATGGCATGCTTACGTTTTCTTGTCGGAGATAAAGCAAATGATATTACGTAAAGCTCACGATGGTGTCTGTGGTACACATCAGCCCAGACCAAAATTACAAGATCGAATTCGACGCATATCCTCTTTGACTGCTTAGAGATCAGAAAGACTACTATGGGATATTATTAGCCAACCATGGTATCGGATGCTATAGAGTATTCAAGAAAATGTCGAGCATGTCAAATCCATGCAAACTTCATCCACCAACCATCAAAATTCCTACATCCGACTGCAGCATCATGGTCCTTCCAAGCTTGGGTCATGGATGTCATTGGTCCTATTAATTTGCCTTCATCTAGAGGATATCGGTTTATCCTAACTATAACCGATTACTTCTCTAAATGGGCAGAAGCTATACCCTTAGCTGAAATTAAGACCAGTAGTATGATTAACTTCATCAAACATCATATGATTTATCGATTCGTCGTCCCTTGGCAAATCATCTATGATAATGGGCCCCAATTTATCAGTCAAAAGTTTATTCGATTCTGATGACAACTGGATCAACAATATTGCCTCCACAGCCTATAATCTGCAGGTAACAATTTGGAAGAAGCATTCAATAAAACCATTATCAAGCTTCTCAAGAAGTTCGTTTCTACCAATAAATAAAACTGGAGCAAAAATCTTGGACAGTGTCTATGGGCCTATTGTACTACCATATGCACTTCGACCGGCTGTACACATTTCTCTTTATTATAAGGATGCAAAGCTGTTCTTCCGTTGGAGATTCAGATCCCATCATTGAGAATAGCCATTGCCAATGAATTCACAACAGAAAATAATGATCGTCTTCGACTTCAGAAGCTTGAAGTAGTTGACGAGAAATGGCTACTAGCTCAACAATACATCGAGCTATATAAAGCCTGTATCTCAAAAGCCTTCAACCAGAAAGTCAGAGTATGAGCATTTCAAAAAGGTGAACTGGCCCTTAATGTAAGACGTCCTATGACTATGACACACATGAACAAGGGCACGTTCGAACCGAAGTGGGAAGGTTCCTACGTTGTAAGCAAAGTTTTCTCAAACGGAGCTTATCAAAGTTTTCTAAAGAAATACCATGTTTGAAAATATGTACTATATTTCCTAACAAATATTGTACATGTTTTAAATCATTAAATCTCCAGCGGAGTCTATCCAAATCATATCACATAATCACAAACATCATCTTTTGGAGCCCAATTATTTTAAAAGATATCCTATTTTTGAGTCCCAGTTGGCTCAAGGATAATCAATAGATATATGAATTCACGTCCATATTATCTCTGAATTCTACTATCTACATCAACGGCTTGTCACATCCACATTACCTCTGATAATGTCATTCTTGAAATGATAATATCTCAAAATTATATTTTGTCATGTCCACATTACCTCTGAACATATATAACGAGTATTGTTGTTTTCTAGAAGATATGTCATGTCCGGTACCTCTGAACATACTTCCTACTCTTATCTATTACTTACGTCTATAACAGATGTGCAATAAGTAATAGAGCCACAAAACATCAGTATCTTCCATACCAGCACACAAAAATCATTACATTTTATCAAAATGTTCAAAAAAATAAAAGGTTATTACATCAAGATAGCTTCATATCTAAGATTGAGTGCTAAGGTCAATGATTAGCTTCTTCAAAGCCTCAGCACGCTCTATTCGAGAATCAAGCACCCTCTTTTCGGCCAACTCTCTCCTAACGTTGGGCTACAAAGGCTGTATGGATTTCACTTGAAGTTCTATCTCTGTACCCCTAATATTGAGGAAGTCGCTATGCTGCTTGATCAGATCATCGAGTTGACTAGAAGCGACTTGATATAATGCAAGTTCCTCTTCTTACTGCTTCTTGGCTGCCTTGATTACTTCACAAAGTTTGGCCATTTCATCTTCCAACTCTTGAAGACGAGCTTGGCTCTCGGCTGCTTCTTTTTCTTTTTCCTCTGCTTTAGCCTTATGATGCTCCACGAAAGAGACGACTTCAGTGATACTGCTTTCCATCTCTACCGATCGTGTCGAGAAGGCAATTATAGCATTGCTCAGAATAAGTTGCAGCTCCTCGAATTCACGAGCTAAAACCTCACACTCTGTATCTACTTGGCTTTGAATGTTGCCCCTGATCAGATTTTGTTAGGATTTTATGGGTTCTTCGAGTGTGTCTAGAATATATACCAAGAAGTTAAACCTCTCCATGTCATCAATGTTACGTATGGCTCCGATCACAAAAGAAGCAGTACTCCTCACTGAATCATAAGATTAGCCTTTTTCTATAGCCATCTACACCAGAATACTCAAGGAAGTAAAAAAAGCCTATGTGTACGTTTCGACGAGGCCGTTTTTTATTGCTGAAAGACCAGGCGTCGCCGCTTCAACAGGAATTCCTTCTCCTGTAGAAAATGGAGGGATCACAGCTGGTACTCCAGGGGATTTTGGCATGGACATTCTTGTTTAACTCCCTTCCATATTCGCCATGTCCAAGGGAGCCATTGTTGAACTGAGACTGAAAGTCGCAAAAGTTAAAGGAGCTACAGTTATAGTTTCTATCGGCCTCTCTGTAATTAAAAAACATAATCGTTATATCATATCAAATAATATCAAAGAAGCAATGATGAACAGAAGTCAGTGAGTTACCTTATCCCGGTGGCACATATAGGGTCTCACGAGGCAGATCTTTGTCTGTACGAAGTCTCGTCATGGTATTCTCGAATACGGCTGTCTGACTGCTTCCAGTCTCTGGGCCTCCTGACCATAAATGGATGCTTCTAGCCCCTGATTCTGCCTGGCCAATTGGGGCTGCCACTTCTGCTCCCTCTGTCTCAAAGACATGTTCAATCGGGGTTTGAATCCCCTCAGCCTCAGTTCCAAGATTCTCATCAATCCTAATGTTTCCAAGGTTTTTAGCCTGATCTTCACCATCTTCTTTGTTATCATCAGGGTCTTCATTATCATTTTCATCACCTGGGCTTTCATCGCCCCCGATATCAACATTTGGGTTCTTATCGCCTTACGGGTCAATGAGACTCTGATTACCATATGTTGGGCTTTGATGCCCTTCATCATCAGCAGGGTGTTCTTTACCCTCATCAGTAGTGTGGCCCTCTTTGGCCGAAAGTCTTGATCGTTTAAGACCTCTATAGGATATTGGTTAACTCCAGCTTTATCAAGATCGAAAGCAATATCCGTAGGATCTTCTTCGATCAAATCATCGCCGAGATCACAACCATCCAGAGCTTTTATCCTTTCTTGACCATCTTGAGAGAAGGTAGGAGTCTGGACTATAGAAGGAGCTACAACATTGGGAATCAAGTCGGTTGAAGGCAATCCCTCCTCTGGAGTTGTGGTGTCCGGAACCTCGATAGTTGGAGACGGTAGCATAATTCCTGCTGCAGCTAATACAATCATGGGAATGGTAACCTCTACAGACACTGGGTCCGAAGGAGGAATCTGAGAAGTATTCGCTGTGAAGACTGGAGCTGGAATATTGATCAATAAAAAAGGTTAATGTCAATATTCTACTAAATCATGATTGTGCTAAAAGAGTACAAATATTACCTTACGAAGGCAACAGATCCTGTGCGGGCAGTGACGGATCGGGTTGACTTGAAGACTCCTCTGGCATTGAAGGAATTGGTGAAGCATCTGTTTCTTATTGGTCCGTTTGAGTCACCAATAACTGTCTTCTAGTCTTGCGTTGAAGAGGTGTCGGAGGTGATTCTTCAGTTTCAGCAAGATCATCTTGTATAATCGACCCCCTGCTAGTCTCTTCATCAACAACTATATTATATTTTGGAATCGAAGAGAAAATTGCTTCTCCTCCTCCAGGAGAGAGACCCGTCATCATTTGCCTTGTTTGGGACCTTGTCGTCCTAGCCGTAGGCTGCTTCATAAGAACTACTGTTGTTTTTTTTTCCTTCCTGGAGCCTTAGGAGGGGAAAGAAGTTCATCTAGGTGTGATGGAGTAGGTGATTCTCTAGTCTTCTATTATTTACCAGCCCCCTTAGCAGGAGACTTCTCCTTCCGCTTCTTAAGCAACACATTATGTGGGTCGTTTACTTCATCGGGAAGACCAATAAGAGAAGCCTCTAGAGGCTCATCAGCAGGGTCATGATCCTCCGCATCTCTAAATTCTCGTATAGTGTGGACCCCCGATTGTGTCCGTTTGGTGCTTGCAAAACTATCAGCCAAGTTAAAACTTTCGAAGAAAGTATTGGCTGAAGTATAAAAATTCGTATATATGTATAACATACGCGGACCTGCTTCAAGTTTAGCAGAGGGCATTGTGAATTAAGCCTTGGTAGCTCTTGCACTATAGTACCTCCAAGCTCTGGCCCCATCTATTAAATAACCTTTGGCTTGTAAGTAGGTGGTTGCATTGCCTACGTGCATCTGATCATAGCCGAATTGTCGAGCGAATCGGCTTGGTAAATATGCCTCCAGATAGCATTCATCCTTGAACCGATGCACTAGGTGGGAGGGCCGGATCATCTTTAGCCACATAAAAGTAGATCGAGTTAGACGGAGAGCCATAGGTTCCAAATCCATGAGTTGAGGCAGAAGATTTTCACATCTCGAAGGAGGAGGGACACAGTGGAATCTCCATCCGGAACCCATATTCAAAGCCTTTCTATACTCTGAAATGGTGTTTATGTTCCATCGAGTGGTGGCATAATGCTTAATAAAATCTTCTCCTACAGTACCCAGATTCGGGTCCATCAGACTGAGATGAGGCAACAACAGCCACCCGAACAGATAAGTATAAGGCATCTCAGTACGAGGGAAGGCGTCTCGAGTACTGGGATCATTCATTATTTTATCTATAAAAAAATGTAGATTTGTATTCAGTCGGCAAGTCATCGCCGAAAGAATGTCCATCTTGTAGCCAAATACTAGACGCACAATAACAAATAGTACGCCTCGGTGGAATCTATCGACGGTACTGGCTCCGGAAACCACGAACCGTCGCATCCATAAGGAGAGGAAACCTACTAATATGGCTTCTCGAGACATGGGTCTATAACCTTGCCTGAGGTAACTCTCAATGGTAGCACGAGCAGTAAATGGATGCCAATCTTCATCCAGTATATCGTCAAAATATTTGGATTTTTCTATCAACTTTTTGACAGTGCTACGGTCAAGCGGTTTAAAGAAACAAGGTTCGCAAGCTTGACTCTCATTGATCTTTTCTTCTTGAATGTGGCCCAAAAATAAGTACGGTAGCCATTTAGTCATGTAGCATGTCCCTTTTGCGGCACTCTGATAATAGAGGGTATAAATCATGAAGTGGCACAAAAGCCCCTCGAAGACGACTACCATCAGCGAGTTCTCTTTGGCTAAAGCAGTCAGGTCCTCATTTGTTGGTACGTATTCTTCGTACGAGTTTTCACCCGTTGGCAAATGAGAAAGATATTGCATTTCATGAAGTGCAAAGCCAATCTCTCCATAAGGAGTCATAAAAGTGCCGGTTCTTTCGTTATACCGTTCTACCAAAGCTAAAAATAAATTAGGATTTGGACGGATGCCCTAAGCAGTAGTCCAGATTGGATCGTAGAGTTCCAGTTCAAGAAGATTGTCTCTAAAGTGATCCAAAACCTAGACTGCAACACTGTTACAATATTTCATCTCTGGATTCATCAAGCCTGTCAATCGCATGGCCTGATCTAGATATTTTCCCTCAACCTTAGCGAATATATTCGCAAAAAAGGGTATTCTGACGGGAATCAACAGGGATGAATCTTTAGGAGGCACGTAACTTGGTTTTAAGCCTCTCAGGTGGGAACTATATCTCTCCGAAGTACTGTAGAACATGTCCTTATTTTTGGGACCCAATTTATAGCAGATTCTTCCAACCCTTGCATGTTGGATTGGAGTCAAATTCCATGCCATCCGTCGAGGATAACTAGAATGGGCATATCGATATAGAGATCAGTGTCTCGACATCTCTGTACGATACATCAATCTGTCTTCATTCCGATAAATCCTGTTCTCTCGTTTTGATTTGGGCTGAGCTATTTTTTTGATGGCATCTATAAACAAGAAAGAGGGTTTCTTGTGGGGTACTTGGTCTAAACTCACAAGGGGTTCACCATTCATCAAACACAATAAAGTGCTATCCCCTTGAGACGCTAGCATTGTTCTTCGGGAGTCGGGAAGATTATATTAAGGAAAAGAGACATGGGACAAATTCTCTTGATATTCGGATACTCGAAAGGTCGAATCCAGTATATCAACATTTGGGTCTTCCCTGAGATCAACTGCAAAAGAATAAACAAAATTTAATTTCAGGAAGATATTACAAGATCTACATAAAAATCTCTAAGTTGAGCAACCAATGCAAGGTGCGTGAGTTCAAGTTTTGTAGTAAGTTCAAGTTTCGTGCGAGTTCGAATTGCGCGAGTTCCAGATTGCACGAGTTCGAATTGCACTAGTTCCAGATTGCACGATTTTATGTTTTGTGTGAGATCTGCTTGGCACAAGACTTGTTTTTGCGCGAGCTTGCTTTTTGCACACAACACAATTTATAAAAGTAAAGTGTGTGATACGATTTGGCCAATACCCTAAAAAGAGGTGGCACATATTATGAAATACGCAAGGTTAGCTAGATCTCTAAAAAGAGATGGTCGACGCTGGCATGTTGCACTGCCATCAGGTGGCGCCCAAATTCGATCATTCTCTAGCGATCACCTTCGAGTGCTGGATTCGTCCTCTCGACTCTCGCCGACGGTGGCGCATACTGAGGCGCCCTCATTGATGACGCATGCGATGTTTCGGTGATCGTTTTGCCAATTTTCGAGTAAAAAAGAGTTCTCCTCTCTCCTCTCGAATATTTATAGCCGAAAAGAGATATAATGGTTGCGCCAATTACGCACAAAACTCGGGGACGGTTACAATGCTGCCACGAGCCACTCTGATCACTTCTAATTCAAAGTATTTTAAATTTTTAAAATTTTTCAAAATTAAAAACTTTGAAGGGGGTCTTGTAAAAGCTCAAAAATGATTAGGCACCACTCATAAAATAGATCCAGCATCAAAATAGCGCTGGTCATTAAGGTGTAAGGGTCTCAGGTGGTGCCGATCATTTGGGTGCGCCAGCACCACGTGCCAAGCTTCATCGAGAAGCTATAAAATCGTCATGATGACTGACGGCTCATCAGTCGAAGGAAATCCATTCGAATTTCGAACAACGCGACGCTCGAGGAGACTGTGTCAGTCCATGTAATTAATGCTGACAGCTAGCTCGCGCTAGCTATCATTTGGCACAAGGTAATTAATTACCACAGAACTGATAGACTAAGTAAGGGTCAACAGTTATCAAGTTGCGCCTGGCGCCACCTAGTCAATTTTTATTCAGAAGCCAGATGATGTGGCACGCATGCCACTAATCTCAAAGAACGTGTCCACTATACTACCTATGACCACACGCATCTCTCTCACAAAATGCCATGCGTCCCCAGCAGTTCAAGTAACCGTTCGCGCAACTGAGTGAATGGCGTACAAAATGCAGTATGCGCCACTCAGAACAACTGCTTGTAACTCCTCTTCCTAAAATTTTGTGATATATTTTTTATTTTTTATTTGATTAGCTTACATTTAATTTTTCTATGATCATAGGAGTTGTGACTAAGCCCACAGGTGATTTATGACCATCTTGTGGTCATATGATCGCTAGATAGGGTTTATAAGCATGCTATAGCTATATTATATTTTCCTATGATTTTTAGACATTTTTAGATATTTATTTATTAAAGATATATTTATTTTATTGACTTTCATAAATTACTATAAGGTCATTTGGGACTATTTTGAGATAAGTTATTTTATTTAGGTTTTAGGAGGTTAGAAATATTTTCTAGAAATTTCTAGAAATTTTCTGAATTTTTTAGAATTTTTAGAATTTTTTATATAATTAAAACCAATAGAAATTATATTTTATAGGCTTTGGAAATTTACTGTGAGGTCACATGATGATATTTTGTGTTAAAATATTTTATTTAGATTCTAGACACTTAGAAATATTTTTTAGAATTTTCTAGAATTTTTCTGGATTTTTCTGCAATTTATTTTGATTTATTTGGACTTAAAATGATTTTTAAATGATTTTCTGAATTAAAAAAATTAATTACCCAAAAATTCACCCGGGGGGGCCCACCTGTCGGCGCCCAGGCTGAACCGCCTCTCTCCTTCCTATATATATATTATTATATTCGAAACCCTAATTAAATTTCAGCCGCCTTTTTGAGAGAGAGTTCTAGTAGAGATCTCGAATTCCCGAGACGATTGCCGTCAACTCCGACGTGATTTTAGCGTGCTATTTTTTATTAGATTCGTCTCATGGTAAACTTTCTGAATATATAATTTATTTCGTATATATTATTCCTAAATTTCTGTAAAATTCGTAAAGTGTCGGTTGTCCGAAACTTGACACGTTTTGGTGTTTTCGAGATTCCGGGAGAACCAAAAATCGAAATCGCAAACCATTTGAAGTTTCGGAAAGCTAACACAGAGCTCTACGACAAATACTTTTTCCATAAATTAATTTGTTCATCTAGTATTTTAGTTATTCTGTTGAACTCAGAATTGATCGGTTGATCATCGTTTTGGTCACGATTAGCCATAACGGCGATATCTTTTGACCAAAGCGTAATTTTATGGCACGATTGATTCCAGCGTACTCGTGGCACTGAAATCCAAAATCTAGAGTTCACAGCATTTGACTAGATAGGCAACGATACGTCTCGATTTACGTGACATGGTTTCCAAAATTGGGAAACACGACTTTGATGGCCAAACTTGCATGTTTAGATTATATTCAGATTATTATTAGGTTAAATTATGTTTTTAAGTGAATTATTCCAGAATTAATTATTATTAGATTAGTAACCCAACTAGCCACTATTCCAGGAATTTAGAACTAGAACATTAGAATTGATTTATAGTTTTCGTGCACGGTTCATGGTGCGATATGTGTGATAGGTTGACAGCTCCTAGATCGGCATCCTCTCATCCTCGACTTGTGACTACAATTTGTGCAAGGACCACAGGCAAGATACCTTGCCTCTCTCTACAGTTTAATTCCATGTTTATAATTTTCATGTTATTATTGTATTATCATTAGATACTCTATTTATTTTATATGATTTATTAGCTCTCTAGTTGACTTGATTTATCTAGTTTCTACATACCGTGTTCACCAGATTATGGCCTTGCTTGACTGGACAGTGTAGTTATACCGGACTTGACTGTGTCTTGACTGAGTCATACCTTATCTCACCAGTATCTTGCTTGAGTCGTGTCAAAGAACGAGTACGTATAATTGAACTCTAAATCCTTATTATTGTTTTCTTGGCACCAGAGAGTACACTCGGGACGAGGGTGTTTGTCTTGATTTGTTTACATCTGTGAGTCCACACTCTGGACGAGGATGTCGATTATTTGCACCAGAGAGTCCACACTCGGGACGAGGGTGTTGACTTAACTTGCACCAAAGAGTCCACTCGGGATGAGGGTGTTTACATCAGAGAGTCCACACTCGGGACGAAGATGTTATACTTGTACCAGAGAGTCCACACTCGGGACGAGGGTGCCTTGTCGTGAACTAACCAGAGAGTCCACACTCGGGACGAGGAATAGTACTAACCAGAGAGCCCACACTCGGGACGAGGGTTAGTGATTAGTTCAAACCTGCGAGTCCACTCGGGACGAGGGTTTGGTATTCCATTGATCTCATGTTCACTTGTTCATTCAGCAGTTCAGTTATGTATAGTTGTTCTTGTATTCCAGTTCATAGTCACCAGTCAGTAGCCACTTGTCGTTAGTCACTTGTTAGCAGTTTGGTTGTAGTCTATTGCCATGTTAAGTATCGTTCCTTGTTATATCATGTTTATATATTATCATGCATGATTAAACTGCTAGATAGGCATGTTTATATGTATCTTGCTATGTCCTCTGAGGACCTGATGATCTTTTCAGGTTTAGCGATTGCGTGGAGTTAGTGGCAGAGCGGGATGGTAGATGATTGTGATACATGTCTCAGGTATTGTTAGTGATATTACATTGTTATCCTTTCGTACTTTTTCTTCCTTATCATGAGGTATTTTGCTTATTGATTCAGTTTAGATAATCTTGTTATATTCTTTGGAGTCTTATCGGACATATATGCTAGTGGGCTACAGACCACGATCCATAGTGTTCATTCATGTTTTGCACACTTATTGTGGATTTGAGATATAGATTAAATTACCATGATTTGGCAGTATACCCTAGCCTTGATAGCGTTCACGTATTCGAGTCAGACTGGAGTCCGCTTGATGCGTAGCTGGCTTGCTTACGTGTTTGCATCCGAAAAGCGTGTGCGGGTCATGACAAGTTTTTTTTGTGGCCCATGCAGGTCAGAGCATATCGTATCGGTTACGTAACTGTACTGATACGAGCATGCGAATATGACTAAACCTTAGAAATCTCAATCCACTCTGCCTTGAAAATTCTCTTAGATATTTCTCTACCGCCTTTGAAACCTCGTATTCATTCTCGATTATTCTTCCTTGCCCTTCCGTACCATTGATTTTCATCCCTTCCTATTTCGGGGTGACGAATGATCGTGCTGTCTAGAATTCATCAGAGATTCCTAAGTTATTGTATAATATTGCTTGACTATTGAATATTTAGTTATTTATAGATATGAGGGATTATAGATGCCATACGCCCTAGATATCTGTTAGTAGAATTGTTAGCAACTAGTTAGAAGGTTATAAGATTTTAGTGACCGTATTTTGAGGAGTAGTGTGACCAAAGGTGGGTAGAAGTCCTCAAGTATTCGGAGTTATAAAAAGACTAGAGAAGGTCATAAAATATTTTTGAAAAATTAAATTTGAGGAGATTAAGGTAATAGTAGACTTTAATTTTTAAGGAATAGTTATGAATTAGAATTTCGAAGACGAAATTATTTTTAAGGTGGGTAGATTTGTAACTCCTCTTCCCGAAATTTTGTGATATATTTTATATATTTTTTTGATTAGTTTACATTTAATTTTTCTATGATCATAGGAGTTGTGACTAAGCCCACAGGTGATTTATGACCATCTTGTGGTCACATGATCTCTAGATAGGGTTTATAAGCATGCTATAGCTATATTATATTTTTCTATGATTTTTAGACATTTTTAGAGATATATTTATTTTATTGACTTTCATGAATTACTATAAGTTCATTTGGGACTATTTTGAGACAACTTATTTTATTTAGGTTCTAGGAGGTTAGAAATATTTTCTAAAATTTTCTAGAATTTTTCTGAATTTTTTAGAAATTTTAGAAATTTTTATATAATTAAAACCTATAGAAATTATATTTTATAGGCTTTAGAAATTTATTGTGAGGTCATATGATGATATTTTGTGTTAAAATATTTTATTTACATTCTAGACACTTAGAAATATTTTCTAGAATTTTTTTGGGTTTTTCTACAATTTATTTTGATTTATTTGGACTTAAAATGATTTTTAAATAATTTTCTGAATTAAAATAATTAATTACCCAGAAATTCACCCGGGGGGCCCACCTTTCAGCGCCATGGCTGAACCGCCTCTCTCTCTCCTATATATATATTATTATATTCGAAACCCTAATTAAATTTCAGTCGCATTTTTGAGAGAGAGTTCTAGTAGAGATCTCGACTTCCCGAGACGATTGTCGTCAACTCCGACGTGATTTTAGCGTGCCATTTTTTTATTGGATTCATCTCGAGGTAAACTTTTCATCTCGAGGTAAACTTTCTGAATATATAATTTATTTCGTATATATTATTCCTAAATTTCTGTAAAATTCGTAGAGTGTCGGTTGTCTGAAACTTGACACGTTTCGGTGTTTTCGAGATTTCTGGAGAACCAGAAATTGAAATCACGAACCGTTTGAAGTTTCAGAAAACTAACACAGAGCTCTACGACATATATTTTTTCCAGAAATTAATTCGTTCATCTTGTATTTTAGTTATTCTATTGAACTCAGAATTGATCGGTTGATCATCGTTTTGTTCACGATTAGCCATAACGGCGATATCTTTTGACCAAAGCATGATTTTACGTCACAGTTGATTCCAGCGCACTCGTGGTGCTGAAATCTACTAAGGTGCACTTTCAAAATCTAGAGTTCACAGCATTTGACTAGATAGGCAACGGCATGTCTTGATTTGCGTGCCATGGTTTCCAAAATTAGAAAATACGACTTTGATGGCCAAACTTGCATGTTTAGATTATATTCAGATTATTATTAGTTTAAATTAGGTTTTTAAGTGAATTATTCCAGAATTAATTATTATTAGATTAGTAACCCAACTAGCCACTATTCCATGAATTTAGAACTAGAACATTAGAATTGATTTATAGTTTTCGTGCACGGTTCATGGTGCGATATGTGTTATAGGTTGACAGCTCCTAGATCGGCATCCTCTCATCCTCGACTTGTGACTATGGTTTGTGCAAGGACCACAGGCAAGATACCTTACCTCCCTCTACAGTTTAATTCCATGTTTATAGTTTTTATGTTATTATTGTATTATCATTAGATACTCTATTTGTTATAGATTTTATATGATTTATTAGCTCTCTAGTTGACTTTATTTATCTAGTTTCTACATACCGTGTTCACCAGTTTATGGTCTTGCTTTACTGGACAGTGTAGTTATACTGGACTTGACTGTGTCTTGACTGAGTCGTACCTTGTCTCACTAGTACCTTGCTTGAGTCGTGTCATAGAATGAGTACATGTAATTGAACTGCTAAATCCATGTTATTGTTTCCTTGGCACCAGAGAGTCCACTCGGGATGAGGGTGTTTGCCTTGATCTGTTTACATCCGTGAGTCCACACTCGGGACGAGGATGTCGATTATTTACACCAGAGAGTCCACACTCGGGACTAGGGTTTTGACTTGACTTGCACCAGAGAGTCCACTCGGGACGAGGGTGTTTACATCAGAGAGTCCACACTCGGGACGAGGATGTTATACTTGCACCAGAGAGTCCACACTCGGGACGAGGGTGCCTTGCCGTGAACTAACCAGAGAGTCCACACTCAGGACGAGGGTTAGTACTAACCAGAGAGTCCACACACGGGACGAGGGTTAGTGATTAGTTCAAACCTACGAGTCCACTCGGGGTGAGGGTTTGGTATTCCATTGATCTCATGTTCGCTTGTTCATTCAGCAGTTCAGTTACATATAGTTGCTCTTGTATTCCAGTTCATAGTCACCAGTCAGTAGCCACTTGTCGTTGGTCACTTGTTAGCAGTTTGGTCGTAGTCTCTTGCCATGTTAAGTGTCGTTTCTTGTTATATCATGTTTATATATTATCATGCATGATTAAACTTCTAGATAGGCATGTTTATATGTATCTTGCTATGTCCTCTGAGGACCTGACACTACAACAAAAATACCTTTTAATGACGGCTAAAAAGCGTCATTAATTGCAAACCATGACGCTTTTTTTCTCAGTCCAAGCGTTATGAAATCGGGTGTTATAAATATTTTTAAAAGCGTCATAGATAATTCATCCAAAACCGTCATTAATAGGTTGAATTTCTGCTATGTTTTATTTTCAAAGCGTTATGGATAGTTATGAAAAACCGTTATGAATAGTTAATATAGTTTAGAAGTCAGGACATTTTGAAAGCGTTATGAATAGATGATCTGTATATGGTCGTTGTATCATATTTATAAAGCTCTATACTGCATGTTATACATTCCAAACACTGCTCAATTCAATTCAAAAATAACCACTTTGAACCATATTCACAACAAAACATTAAAATGTAATATAAAGTACCATTCTCCATTTCATTGTCTCAAAATAGGGCATATCTCACAGATATAGAGTACTTTAGCTAGCTACATTTTATTGTCTCAAAATAGAGTATTTTAGCTACCATTCTACATATAAGCATTGAAAATATAGCACAACTTTCTCCCCAGTTGTCAGGTTTGTCATGACCATTTCTCCAGGTGAGTCAATCCAGGTGCATCCAAATATAATGTTGTTAACCTTCATAGGAGGGGGCACCAAATCCAAAACAACACCAGCTCTTTTGAGAGTCACCCGAGTCCTATAGCAAAACAATCAGATACTATAAGTATTAAGCAACTGTATTCATTGTTCCAGAACATAGAATCTTTTAAAAGAGCACCAGAGAGTATTTAGTAAGATATTCAAGTAATCAAAAACTAGTTAGAAGATGTTATATAATACAACATTTGGTACAAAAGCTCACCTTCCCACAGGATAAACTTCAAATGAATTTCCTAAAAATTTGGTTATTAATTTGGAAGTAATGTCGTAGGTAAAATGCTTATTCTCTGCATGTCCTGCGCTCATTGGAGGATGATGACTAACCTGAAATGATAAGTACAAGGCAACTGAGGATACTAGAGAAAGAAACTGGGAAATTCGAAACGGCTCAAGTAATAGCAACATCAGTTTAATCTGATTCAAAAACTTAAGAAGTGAATAGGTTGAGCATTCTATTAGATGAAAGAAAGGACCCAAAAAATGCAAAAGCAGAAAGAGTCCAGATAAGAACCGACCTGCTCCGTGATTAATGTAATTCCATCATGATTAATCATCTCATAGGTCTCAATTGAAAGGCTTCCATGTCCGCTGATAAGCATAGTACACAGATATGGCCCATGAAGCTACAGTTGATGACCATAAATACCACCATATATGGAGACACAAGATATGACCTTGAGAAAATGAACAAATAAAAAGTACTTACAAGCATAAACCAAGCGCATGTAAGGATCCTCACATTCATCTGCCAAATCTAGCAAGTTCTGGCTCGTCTTCCATTCTTCGAGATGGTGATCTCTCGATATCCTCCCCATCAGTTTCATATTCAGTCTCCTCCCTTTCACTCTCAGAATATTTCTCTACAGGGCATTTTGATGGACAAACAGCAGGCAAGGATGGCTTGCGAGGGGCATTCTTGTATATATTTGACTAATGATTATGCAACAGTTAGCATACAATTACATGGAAATCAAAGCATATTTCTGTAGGTACCTATTTAGTAGCTACTTCAGATAATAAGATAACACAAACTCACCTTCTTCGCATTGATAATATGCCTCTCTCATTGAGCTTCAGCTTCCATATCTTCCTCAAAACGGTTACGAGATGAACCCCGACGGTCACTGTAGTCATCATCCTGTTCATCTTCCTGATAGATTTAGAATTTCAATACATTATCAACTATTTTGAAGTAGTATATATATACAAAAATATTCCTAAACAAAGGCCAGGGAGGACTAGCTGAGAACGAAAAACAACTGGCCTAAGGTGCAATCGGATAGAATGAAAAGGAGAATGTCTAGTGCAAATGTCCAAGTCGTTGAACATCAATGTGGCAAGCAGCCATCAAGCACATCAAGTATATGAAAAGGTTATGACATGTCATGAAATAGTACCTTGAATAATTCTCAACAAAAAAATAAAGGTTTTAAACACCCTACCTTTAAAAATATAAGAAAAACATTTTCATTCTTACATTGAAACTGTCACCTAACTAGGGTATACATAGAAAACATGAAATTAAAACAACAACAGAATTTTCAATTCAGGTGTTGATATACTTGTTAGTTGTTACTATCTTGAAGCTTCACATAAACCTCTTAATATGAGTTATTTTCCTATGGAACTCGGTTAAAAATGAGTGTTGATGAAATGAGAATGTTGAGATGGGTCAGTGTTAAAACATATTCAAAGCTAGGACAAGGAAATAAAAAGCTGAATGCAGTAGTAAATGAGAACAAGATGAGAGGACCGCCTGAGGTGGTTTTGTCACGTACAACTGCGAACCATAGATACGCCAATTAGGGGCAGTATGATCTTTAGCTAAGGAGCTGTTATAACTAGGGTAGCCCTAAGCAAACTTGGATTGAGGCTATTAAGAAGGATATGGCTATTGGAAAGAAAAAACGGCCGGTTCATAGAGCAGAATGGAAAAGAAGGATCCATGTAGTTGGGCCCAAAATTATGGGATAAAGGCTTCTCAGTTGTTCAGTTAAAGAATTCAAATATTTGATGTCCTTTTATTCAAACTACTAACAAGTGATCTGATTGATCTAAAAAAACAAAAAACATATAAAATAAACCTCTTCCAGTGCATCTTCCAAAAACCAGGGGAAAGCTGTCGTCCTCTATGGCTACTAGTTGGTGCATATTTGTGGTTGACTTTTTCACGCTTCCTATTAAGAAGCTCATTAGCTCTGATTGTTTGGCCTTCAACCTAAAAAAGAAAGATTTCATTAAGTTGTTTATGACCACGCACCAGGAAATAAGAGTATGATCAAAATTACATTTCAATATGTAGACACAGATCCTGAAAAAAGTTCTCTTACTTTTCGTGATAAAATGCTAATTAAGAATTAGTTTAACTGAAGATTCCTAGTATCAGCAAAGCACTTTTCATAGTCTGCCACATTTGATAGAGAGCAATTGAGCACCAAAGAACAGCTTAGTTATGTGGCTATTGCCGGTCTAGAAAATTGGCTTTCTTCTTTCCGCTCACTCCTCTATTTAATGTTTTCTAGCAACCTTACCATGTAGGATCCATTCGTTCATTTATTGACTCGACTTCCTGAACTTCACCATTTAGGATAGACGCCAACTGGTGTTTGGAAAACACCTTGGTATTACTATTTATATATAATAAAATAAGTACTAGGGGAAGGGATCTCAGATACATAGCAATCACCAACAAAGGAAGAAAATATTTAAAACTCTGTGCCATTTGATTCTTTCCATTAAACAAGACGACATAGAAAAATGGAAGTCCAGATAAGGATCAGAGTAACTATTTGGACCACATGGTACTAACCAATCAGGAATATACATATAAATTTTGTGTGCTGGATATATTATTTTGCGTTGATAACATACTAGCCTAATCTCTCTATCAGTTTGTTTGATACTGTGTTGCCATACAAATAGCATATAATCGACTGAAAACTACACATTAGCCACACATCATATCTGGGATAAAGATTTTTATTATTCTTTTTGTTAACAAACCGGCATTAGTAGAATGCATGTCTTGTACCTATGTACTGATTCTGTATGCGCATTGACTTTTCTTCAAGCAGGTTGCGTTCTTGTACACTTAAATATAGATCCCCCAAAGGAGGATATAGTTTATACTTTATACTTTATACTATACGTATTAATATATTATCAGCAAAATAAAGAATTAACATGATTTTAGCAGCTACAGACTGATCTCTGATTCTCAATCTCCACGCATGCACATTACTCGTTACCTCGCACAGACCTCTCCTCACCCACATAGAACTAATATACATCAAATACCAACAACTAATCATGCCTGAATTGGCTTCATGTCCTCTAAACATTTTTACCTAATTACCAGTTATAAATGGTAAATGTTCCATCTTACAATAAAAGATAAACATTCTGCTAAACTTTAAGTGTCTTACCATTTGCATTTGCTGGTTTCACAGTTGTAACATTCTGGAAATAATTTAATTGGATCGCATACCTCAGCAAGGTCTCCACCCCAATGTTTGTCAGCAACACCTTTGCATCCTTGGACATCTCCACATCCTCCTCATCACACCTAATGTCGAGAATCTTACTGATCTCCTCCTCGGAGTATGGTTGGGTCGATATGATGAGGAGACGGTCTAGAAAATCAGCAGGGATACCACAGGCTCCATCATCTCTTCTATTCTCTTCTCCTTTGTTGCTAAGCTCATCTTCATTGCCACAATACCTTCAGCCAAAAAGAAATTCCTCTCTAAAAGAGAAAATGGTCGGACTATAATCTCAAATATGAGTTATTATATAAAAACCCATGACAAACTTCATCTTGAATTTACTCAAACCAAAACAAACACAAATAGAGTTAACCTTGGTATTAGGTTGGGCTCAGCTTCATCCACTCCAAACCCAAAGCTTATCAGGTGGGATTAAGTGCATAGGTTGAGCCTCAAATCAAACCAACCCCCCAATCAACCTGATTCTGCTACACCAACAAGATCATCTAATTTCTATAAGCATCACCAACTTCTCTGTCTGCATTCAAACAAAGATAAGTAATCTTTTCATGGCTTTTCCGCTAAAAAATTATTGGGTCTAGCAACATTTGGAATGAGTAGCTTAAATATCAGAAACATTTCATGAATGTTTTCAAGTGTATTTCTAGCAGAAAGGCCTTAAACTGAAAATTGTATAGTCATGACTAATGACATTTTCATTCTTCGAGTGACCTCCAATGTGAGGCCAATAGGAGACTCCTTTTTTGATGCAGATGTAAAATAAATAATGGAGTACCTCTAAGAAGTCAGAACTAAGATGACTTTGACCTACAACACATCAGAAACTTGCACGGAGAAGTTTCCCTCCTGAAAGGAATTCGAGAAACATTATCTTACAAACTTCAAAGGTGTGTTGCTAACAGGCTTTTTTTACCTTCTCCATATGGAATAACAACAAAACTCTTGACGCCGAGGATGAGCGCGGCGGTGTCGTCGAAGACGAGCGCGACGGCGGCGAGCGTGGCGAGGAGGAGGGGGCATGGAGAGGGAGGCGAGCGCAGTGGGAAAGAGGGCCGCGACGGAGTCGAGGAGGCCGAGGCGCTCGATGGAGGAGAGCGTCAGGCCGAGCCCCTCCGCCTTGGAGAGAAGGCCCGACCTCTTGACGTCGCTGAGGACCCTCCTCGCCTCCAGCTTCATGAAGACGTCGACGCTGACGTCCTCGGAGGACTCGAGGAGGAGGAGAATGATGGGAAAATTGCATGTTTGGTAGAGTTTGGAGAGAAAGGGACCTTATTTTTGGGAGCCATGGCGAAAATTTGGAGGGCTTTTATTCTGTTGGAGGAGGTCAAGGAAGAGCTGCAGGCTGCTGTTGAAGACTTCTCCCCCTGCGGCGTCCGCTGGCGGAGCCACTCGGCTGGGTCTTCTCGGAGGCGTCGACGGCGCTGGATCGGGCGACGAGGATGTGATTGGGGGATTTCGAGGTTTTGAAATTTGGGGGAAATATTAGGGCTTAGCCTTGGGGAGTAGCTGTGGATTTAGAATTTTTCTTAAGTGCGGGAGAAGTGCGGGGGAGTGGAGGTTTTGACTTAAATTTTGGTGTTTTTTTTTCATGACGCTCGTATGACTGAAAGACTATCAATAACGCTTATATTGGACACCGTCATAGAATGGAGTCTTGCTGAACTTTGATGACGCTTCTTTATCAGCCGTCATAAAATTCACTTATCAAGCGTCATTAATAGGTCTTTTTGTTGTAGTGTGATGATCTCTTCAGGTTTAGCGATTGCATGGAGTTAGTGGCAGAGCGGGATGGTAGATGATTGTGATACATGTCTCAGGTATTTGTTAGTGATATTACATTGTTATCCTTTCGTGCTTTTTTTCCTTATCATGAGATATTCTGCTTGTTGATTCAGTTTAAAGACTCTTGTTATATTCTTTGGAGTCTTATCGGACATATATGCTAGTGGGCTGCAGATCACGACCTATAGTGTTCATTCATGTTTCGCACACTTATTATGAATTTGAGATATAGATTAAATTGCTATGATTAGGCAATATACCGCCTTGACAGCGTTTTCGTATTCGAGTCGGGCTGGAGTCCGCTTGATGCGAAGCTGGCTTGCTCACGTGTTTGTATTCGAAAAGCAGGTGCAGGTCGTGACACTGCTTGACCGTTATTTCAAAACTCTATAAATAGAGTTCCAAATCAGTTCTAAGGTATCACTAATGATCATACTCTCCTGAAAAAGTGCTGCAACATTCTCCAGAGGCTCGTATCTTCGATATCACATCGTCCAAGGGATAAAGTGATCATCTTCAGATCAGATTCCTATATTTGTACTTGCCCAAAATCAAATTCTACTATTGTACTTTTTTTTTCTTAGTTTGTAAGCTAGTTTTCTTGTAAAACTTTTGTTCTCGCAAACAGGGTCATCCCAGGAATCTTTCAGAAAATTTTAATTTGAGATTGAGTATCCTCTCATCCTAATATCATATTTCCTATATCCTATCGCAGGCTCGCAGTATGTAAGCCCACTTCCCAAATTTTTAATTTTATTTGTTTATGATTAATTTTATGGTCATTGTGAGTCATGCCAAAGCTTGTAGGTGGGCTATGACCATATTAAGGTCATATTATCTCTAGATAGCCTATATATGTATTATTTAGCTATTTTATATTTTTCTACAATTTTTGGATATTTTTAGGTATTTAATATTTAAGATTTTATTATTTTTAAGGACTTTCAGGATTTACTGTAAGGTCATACGGGGTATTTCTGGACCAAATATTTTTATTTGGGCTCTAAATGACTAAAAAATATTTTCTAGAATATTTTAGAAATTTTCTGGATTTTTTAGAATTTTTGAGAATTTTTATATAATTGAAACATATATAATTTATATTTTATAGGTTTTTGGAATTTACTGTGAGGTCATACGATAATATTTTATGTTGAAATATTTTATTTATATTCTAGACACTTAGAAATATTTTCTACAATTTTTTAGAATTTTTTTGGATTTTTCTGTAATTTATTTTGATTTATTTGGATTTAAAACAATTTTTGAATAATTTTCTGAATTAAATAAATAAATACCCAGAAATCCACCCGGGGAGGCCCACCTGTCGGCGCCAACTGCTACATTGACCGCCTCTCTCTCTCCTATATATATTATTATATTTGCCCACCCTAATTAAATTCTAGCAACCTTTTGTTGGAGAACTCATCTAGGATTTTCGATTTCCCGAAGCGATTTTCGCCAACCCCGACGTGCTTTTTGTGCGCCATTTTTTTAATGGAAGAGGATTGAGGTATAGTTTCTGAATATATAATTTATTTTCCTAATTTTTGAACCTAAATTTCTGGAAAATTCGTAGAGTGCTACTTGTCCAAAATTTGACACGTTTTGGTGTTTTCGAGATTTCGGGAGAACCAGAAATTGAAATTACGAACCATTTGAAGTTTCGGAAAGCTAACACAGATCTCTACAACATATAATTTTTTCAGAAATTATTTCGTTCATCTAGTATTTTAGTTATTATGTTGAAATCGGAATTGATCGGTTGATCACCATTTTGGTCACGATTAACCATAACGGTGATATCTTTTAATTCAGAAAACCAACTTGTTAGATATAGTCTTGCTGCATTACAGTTTCTTGTCATTGCTTGTCTTGTGTGCCATGTCTCCCTACTTTTACTCGCATGATTCCTACCATGATTCCCTGTTTACCCCTTATCATGTATCTCAGTATTATTACATATTTATGGATTTCATCATTTATTGATTCTGTTATAAGATTGTACTCGTTCCATTCCTGACTGAAAACCAACAATTTTTAGGTTTAGCCACGATCAGTCTTAGCATTGGGAAGGCATAGGTATGCTGAGGTCAACCTAGATAGTGGAACTAGTTGTCTTTATTATTTTGTGAGACATTGTATTTTCTTTCAAATAAAAATATTGTAATCAAATTTAGAAATGTGAATGAGCAACAACGTTATTTTGAGCATTTATTTCTTGCAGGCTTGACAGCGTTCTACCGTCGACTCTGCGGCGTAGGCTGGCTTGGACACATCTCGTATCCAAAAAAGCGGGTGCGGGTCGTAACAAGTTTTTGTGGTGGCCCATGCAGGTCAAATT
>JANAVB010018798.1:1996346-2137574 GCA_029216955.1 Iris pallida
TGATCGGGAGCGAAAAGGATGTTGGAAGAGAAGAGGCCAAAAATAGAAGAAGTCGAAAGAAAGCAATAGGAGTTCTCTCACTTTCGTACGACCTATATATTTATAGGCCACCAAAAAGCGTAAACAGAGTAGACGCCGCTTCGATTCTTATGCCCATTAAGAGATAATGATGACCCTCGGGATTTCCTTTATAACTGTCACAATAACCGAAAAGACAGACCCAAATCCAAAAAAGGTAAATCCGAGCATTAAATGCGGCAGTGACAGCTGGACAGAGTTTCTATGCGGCTTAAAATTTTCCTGCAGACTGAAAACTCCCTGCAGCTCGAAGCTTCCCTGCAGCTTGACATTTTATGAATATCTCCATGCTTCTATAGGTCCTAAAAATTAAGTTGCACCCATCAAAAAGTAATGAAAATCAAATTGCGCACCCTTCAAATGAACTGCGCAGGAGACAGATTGTGCAACAACTCAACTGCGCAAGCTGAACTAAAAGCACGAAAAGCGAGAAGTCTGTTCGTTTCTTGAGCCGCGTCGTACTCGATGACAGCTGTACAACTAGCACAGTTTGACAGCTCAACCTCAGTGCAATCCGAGTCTTAGTGCAACCTATTGGAAGCGCAGTCTGATGCTAGCGCAGTGCAAGTGGCACAATCCATCAAGATAACTGACATTTCATACGTGGCCTATATAACATCAATTGCTTCCTATGTGGCAAACGTCTGTACACGACCATGCCCATTTCAATTAAACAATGCCATGTGTCTAATACATTTAAGCCACGATTGAGTAACTGCCAGCGTAGTTCCTCGACTGTGCAATCCAATGCCTGCACAATCCAGTCTGCGCAATCCAGAAATAACTACTAATTAGTTATTTTCCAGAACACTATAAATAGAGTTTCAAGTCCTTCATTATCCAGGATCAGATTATTCAAGATCATCACAGAGATCAGGAGTTCTTGCCCAAGTGCTGCTGCATTCTTCAGAGGCTATCGTCTTCAAAGTTCACATCGTCCAAGGGATAAAGAGATCGTCTTCAGATCGGATTCCTATAGTTGTACTTTTCCAGAATTCAATTATGATTTTCTTACAAAGTATGTAAAATAAAAGACTTTTATTTTTGCAAACAAAATGGCGACTCTGCTGGGGAGACCATTCCTGCATGAACACAACATTGTTCCTTCTACCCTCCATCAATGTTTCAAATATGTTGATGACAATAGAGAAGTTCAAAAGGAGGTTATGGATCTCTATCCTTTTAAAGGTGTCGAAGCATATTGTAACGTTGCTCGTATGTATAAAGATGAGTTCATAAAGGTAGTACTGGCTCTGGACACTGAAGAAGAACAAGAGGCACGACCCAATGACACTCTCATCATACCTGTCAAAGGGCGTGTTTCTCGTCCTCAATCCTCCAAACCACTGGCTATTCACTTGCCAGTCCAGAAGCAACCAACTGATGATGGTCAAAATGAAAGGGAGCTTACCTCTTCTGAGCCACTTGTTATTGACTTACGTCGTAACAAGGATAAAAGGCAGCTCACCTCTTCTGAGCCACTTGTTATTGATTTATCTCATAACAAGGATAAAAGGGAGCTCTCCTCCTCTGAGTCACTTGTTATTGACCTTCGTCATAGCAAGCCTCCTCCACATTCTTCTTCTCCTCCTCTTGTAATCAATCTGACCAAGTCTGCTAAGGCTACAGGTCCTGTTGTAAATACAGATGTACAAATCAATGAAAAGGCATCTCATTTCTAGTATACTGATGTCATTTATCATGCTAAGTGCTATTTGGATATGTTAGATAGCTTTCAGTCATTTACAATAGGAGTTGTACAGTCTCTTCAAACAGAGGTCTCACTCGAACACCCAGATGATTTATACTTTATTGTCTCTTCTCGAAAGAGAGGCGAGGGTCCAATACTTTTTAGTAAAAGACCAGAACAAAAATTTAGCTATACGGAGGATAGCAAAAGCAACGATATAGGACATCTCCAACTTCGTCGTTACAGTCAACAATCAAAAGATATCATTCGAAAGATGGGTTATGATTTCAAGAATGGCCTCAACTACGGTAAGGGTAGACGAACTCCTATCCGTACGGTTGTTCCAAAAGGAAAGTCAGAGATGTATTACAACAGAACTAAAAGAGGTCTCGGATATGCTTCACCTCCGGTATTATCCCCAGCAGTCTCCGAATCCGATATTGAGGAGAGCTCTAATTCTTCTAATTCCAGATTATGGGATTCTGATACCAGTATTGGTCAAATTCATCGACTGATCATATCTTCTAACATGGTCTCCGTCGAACTTCCAGAAGGATATGACGAGGATATTGAAGAAAATCCTGAAACAGATCATTGGGCTCAACGAATGGATACCCAATGGGAACTCCGATTCGAACAACGAGAACCTCCTACCGAAGATCAATTAGTTCAAATTGATGTAGGAGAAAGCGGGTCGCCTCGTCCAATATTCATCAGCAAGAACCTTCCAGAGGCAGATAAGCAAGAACTAATTCTTCTTATTCGAGAATATATTGATGTCTTTACTTGGAATTATGAAGACATGCCAGGTTTAGATCCTAAAGTTGCTACTCGTAAATTGAATATCTTGCCTAATGCAAAGCCAGTCAAACAGCAACAACGGCGCTTTAAGCCAGTAATAATGGACGGAATCGACGATAAAGTCAAAAAGCTTATATCTTGTGGCTTTATTCGAGAAGAACAACATCCTGATTGGGTAGCCAATGTTGTCCCAGTCTTGAAGAAAACTGGCAAAGTTCGAGTTTGTATCGACTTTCGGGATCTTAATGAAGCTTGTCCAAAAGATGAGTTTCCTCTCCCTATCACAGATGTCATGATCGACAATACTTGTGGGTTCGAACGAATATCCTTCATGGATGTATTCTCTGGATACAATCAGATTCAGATGAATCCTGAAGATGAAAAACACACTTCTTTCCGTACTCCTCGCAGAGCCTACTGCTATACCGTGATGCCATTTGGTCTCAAGAACGCGGGTGCAACTTACCAACGAGCTATGAGTACCATCTTTCGAGATCATCTTCGTAAGACTGTTGAATGTTATGTCGATGATATCGTCGTCAAGAGTCGTCTAAAGGAAGATCACATCCAAGACTTGAGAACAATATTCAATCTGATGCGCCAACATCAACTCAAAATGAATTCCACCAAGTCATTCTTGGGTGTCTCTAGTGGTAAATTTTTCGGCTTCGTCATTACCTCTAAAGGTATACACGTGGATCCCGAGAAGATCAAAGCCATTTAAGAGATGTGTCCTACACGCAACCTAAAAGAGCTACGAGGATTCCAAGATCGACTTGCGTACATCAGGAGGTTCATTTCGAATCTGTCTGGACGTTGCAGACTATTTACTCAGCGAATGAAGAAGGGTGTATCTTTCATTTGGACCGAAGAATATCAACAAGCATTCGATGACATAAAGCAATATCTCATGAACCCACCAGTCTTGGTGCCCCCGATCTTGGGCATACCATTCTTAATGTATGTCCGTGCTATGGATCATTCATTGGGTGATTTACTTGCCTAAAAGAACAAAGAAGGTCATGAACAGGCCATCTACTATCTTAGTCGTACTATGATTGGTGCTGAACACCGTTATAGTCCAGTTGAAAAAGAATGCTTAGCTCTTATGTTTGCTGTTCAAAAGACAAGGCATTACATCATTGGCCAAACTATTCATGTTATATCCCGAGTTAATCCTTTTCGGGTACTGATGAAGAAGCCTAGCACACTCAATTCTCATCTGGCTACATGGGCCATTCTGCTAGTCCAGTACGACATGGTTTATGTTCCACAAAAGTCTGTCAAAGGTCAAGCACTAGCTGACTTTTTAGCAGCTCATCCTGTTCCGGAGACATCTAAGCTCTATGATGAAATTCCATACGAGACATTGGAATTAAATATGATCTCCGAAGAATTTCCTACTTGGCGTCTGTTCTTCGACGGTGCATCCAGAATCGGACCAATTGGTGCCATTGTCGCAGGAGTTGGGGTTGTTCTTGTTTCTCCAGACGGGTCAACTATCCAAAGAGCGTACTTCCTGGATGAACCTTGTTCCAACAATGTAGCAGAATACAATGCTATACTCATTGGCCTTCAATTAGCTAAGCAACTAGACGTCGAATATCTTGAAGTATATGGCGACTCTAAGCTGGTTGTTAACCAGGTTAGAGGAATCTACGAAGTTCCTCATCAAGATCTAGTGCCTTATCATGAAGCGACAATCAGCATGGCTACATCATTCAAAGCCTTCTTTATCGAATATGTCTGCCGAGCTTGCAATACTGAAGTAGATGCTTTGGCCAATCTTTCAGCAGTCTTAGCCATCCCTATCAAAAGACAGCAGGTGGTGGTTATCTCTAATCGGGAATTGTTCTGCATTGAAAACAATCGTAATATTGAGTTCAATAATTTTACTGAAGCCAATGTTATCAGTGAAGATTGGAGAGCTTCTTTCATCGACTTCGTAGTTCACGACATACTTCCTGAAGATCCTAAGGAGGCTACGAGTATTCGTCGATGATCTCTCCGATTCTACTACAATCAAACCACTAAGACTCTCTATCGACAGACTTATGACGGTCTTCTTCTACGCTGTCTTGCTGGTGATGAAGCGAAGCAAGTATTGCGTGAAGCTCACGATGGTGTTTGCGGAGCACATCAACCCGATCCTAAACTACAGGATCGTATCCGACGCATGGGCTACTACTGGCCCTCTATGGTATCTGATGCCATTGAATATGCAAGGAAGTGTCGAGCTTGTCAAATCCATACAGATTTCATCTATCAACCATCCGAATTTTTTCATCCAACTGTTGCTTCCTGGCCTTTTGAAGCTTGGGGCATGGATATTATAGGTCCCATCAATCCTCATTCTTCTAGAGGACATCGGTTCATACTAGCAATAACCGATTATTTCTCCAAGTGGGCTGAAGCTATACCTGTAGCCGAAGTCAAGACCAGTAGCGTCATCAACTTCGTTAAACATCATGTCATTTACAGATTTGGTGTACCTCGAAAGATCATTCATGACAATGGACCACAGTTCATTAGTCAAAAGCTTACCAGATTCTGCAATGATCACCGGTTTGACAATGTCGCTTCGACAGCCTACAATCCTGCTGCTATTGGCTTGGCCGAAGCCTTCAACAAAACTATCATCAAGCTCCTCAAGAAGTTTGTATCTACTAACAAACGAAACTGGAGTGAAAAGCTTGGAGAATATCTATGGGCTTATCGTACTACGGTCCGTAACCCTACAGGCTATACACCCTTCTCCTTGGTGTATGGCTGTGAAGCAGTTCTAACCCTGGAACTTCAAATTCCATCCTTAAGGATTGCCATCGCTAATGAGCTAACAACAGAGAATAACGATCTTCTTCGACTTCAAGAATTGGAGGCGCTCGACGTGTAACACCCCAGTCCTAAAATACTTAGGACTAGGTACGTATCCATGCCAGCTGTATACATACGAAGTATACTCCAATATATGAAAATCTTGTATGAATACATTGTTGGCCCATTCCATGGTCACACCCGATTTCGATAATCAACTTATACTTTAGTCCATACACAAAATATAGAAAATGCTGCTAACTATTTCAGGATACATGAAATCTTATTCAACGGACGATGTACTGCATAAATCCAAGCGTCAAAATCATCAAAAATTCTGAAGACTCTTTTCTACTTTTATTCTGTATTTTTACACTTTATTGAGTCTAGGAATTTCCTTGTAAAATCAAGTATGGTATTACTGGCTTAGGGTTAAAATTATTCTCCTTCTCTAAACCTATTTTTACCCTTCATATTTTCGATTACAAATATTTCAAAAATGTATTTCGAAAATATTCCTTTTCAAATGATTTTACAAATTACCAAAAACATGTTTGTAAACTGTTTTTACAAAAGAATTTTATTATATCTCCTGACAGAACTCCTAACCGAGTTCGGCCCGAACTCTGACCGAGTTCGGTCAGTTTGTATTCAAACTTCAGTTGCCTCCAAATCTGCGAGCAACGTCTATTTTGCGAGATATTTGCATCCGAACTCTGTCCGAGTTCTGCCCGAGTTCGGTTGGTGAAAACACCTATAAATAGAGAAGAACTTTTCATTTCAAAACATCAATTCATTCTTCATTCTCTTCTCTATCCATTCAAGTGTTTTCTAGTGATCTAAAAGTTTCAAATCTCACCTATACTTCTCTTAGCCAAAAGCCAGTACTATCAGATTTTATTTAGAAGTCTTTTGGTTATTCAGAGTTGTAAAGAGGTCGTCAAGTTTCAACAACAAGTTCTCGTTGTGGAGCTGGTCGTGCGCTCGTCACCAAGCACGGTGTATGTTGGAGTTGGTCGTGCACTCGTCAACAAGCACGGTGGTGTAAGAGTTGCAAGCACTCAGTTAAAGCTTGTGCCTTTAGTGGATTAACATCGAGCAAGAGTACTCGAGACTGGATTAGTCCTCTCAGAGGGATACCAGTATACATCGCTGTGTTACTGAGTTTGAATCTCCTATCTTTATTTACTGCTCTTACATCATTGCCATAGTTTAATTTTTAATTGGTGATTTTTATTTCCGCTGCACACACGCACTCTATTCACCCCCCCTCTAGAGGTGCTCAACGATCCTACAATTGGTATCAAAGCGGGTTATATTCTTATATAACATATCCTAGAGAGTATATATATGGCAGCCGTGAAATCTATATTCAACGGTGAAGGGCAATCCACAAATAGACCTCCCCTATTTGATGGAACAAACTATACATACTGGAAAACACGTATGACTTTCTTTTTAAAGTCTCTAGATTTTGATTTATGGTCAATAGTCATTGATGGGTATAAGAAACCTCCACCTACAGTGGTTGAAGGTATTCTTATGGAAAAGACGCATGACAAGTACACCGATGCTGAAAAAGCAAAGGCTAGTCTTGATGCTCGAGCCATCAATGCACTATTCTGTGCAATTGACAAAACCGAGTTCAATAGAGTTTCTACTTGCAAGACGTCTCATGAAATTTGGAAACTCCTTGAGGTAACCCATGAAGGGACTTCCCAAGTCAAGGAATCCAAAATCAGTAGACTGACTCAGGAATATGAATCTTTTAAAATGAAACCTGGTGAGTCAATTACACAGATGTTTACTCGTTTCCTTGATATAACTAATCCCCTTCAATCTCTTGGTAAAGATTACAGCAACCATGAGAAAATCAGGAAAGTGCTGAGGGCTCTAACAAAGAACTGGAATCCAAAAGCCACAGCAATCATTGAAGGAAACGATCTCACCACGATGACTCTAGAAACACTGATGGGCAAATTGATGACTCATGAGCTCGACTTACAAGACTTTGAAGAGGCCACACCAAAAGAAAAGACTATCGCCTTCAAAGCTCAAGCAAGAAAATCAACCTGTAACGACTCAGATGAAGAATCATCAAGTGGTGATGAACGTGCCTTACTTGTGAAGAACTTCAAGAAATATCTAAAGTTCACAAGCAGAAAGAAGAAAGACATCCAAGAAAGCAATGAAGACGAGACTATATGCTTCGGATGCAAGAAATCAGGGCACATGAAGAGGGACTGTCCAGCTACCAAGAAGAGCAGTCCATATGATCGATCAAGATCAAACAAAAGATCCACATCTGGCCGAAAGTATGCCAACACAAGCATCTGGCACGAGAGTGATGCCAGTGACTCAGAAGAAGAAGACAGACCCTGCAGCAATGCAAATGTTTGTCTTATGGCATTCGAAAAGGTATCATCTAATCCTCTGTTTGATGATTTTACTTTTGATGAACTAGAGACTGCCTTTAGCGATTTACTTGAAGATCACAAAACTGTGCTCGACAAGTATAAGCAATCTCGAAAAGAGATTAAGGCACACACAGCCGAGATAGCTAGATTGTCTAATTTACTTGAAGACATTAAAAAGACATCTACTACCGGTAACACGGAAGAGATAGCCAAACTTAAAGTAGACTATCAAGAGGCTATCCTCAACATTGAAAAGAAAGAAAAAGACTATGTCAAAATACACAAACTTTATGACATAGAGAAGAAGTTGCACCTAGTAACTGAGCAAAGACTCCTTGATATGACTGCAAGATACGAAGAGTCTGTAGCGATTTCTAAAAAGTTAAAAATCAAGTTGGGCAAACAGGCAATACCTGTGACACAGCCCAAGATTAGTCCTAATGCAAAGCATACACCAAAAAGGACTAAACACAAGAAAGCACAGAGGAAACACGAACACTATTATGCTTCCACTTATAGGTTTTCCAAACAGAACAAGCCTGCAAACACAGTTTATTCCACTAAACTGACTTGCACATATTGTGGTACACACGGTCATATATCACAATACTGTATGGCAAGAAAGCTTGTTGATAACCATACTCTAGTTTGGAAACCTAAAGCTAATCTGAGTGGACCCTTTAGAAAATGGGTACCAAAGGATTCATCTACTTGTTTTGTAGGTGGACCCTCAACCCTCTCATGCTAGAAGCAAGTGGATTCTCGATAGCGGATGTTCGCGACACATGACTGGTGATGCATCTTTATTTGCTACGCTATCGATGAAGAAAGAAGGATACGTCTCCTTCGGAAATAACTTGAGAGGTGATATTATAGGTAATGGTACTGTAGGTATGTCTCCTTATCCAATAATAAAAGATGTTTGTCTAGTAACTGAATTGAAACATAACCTATTGAGTATAAGTCATTTGGCAGATAATGGTTATGGTATCAATTTTGTGAAAGATAAATGTACTATATATGATATGTCATCTGGTGATCCCGTATATAAAGGGATTAGAGAAGACAATATTTATGTTTTCTTTTTGGAGAGTACTAATAATGCAGGAAGGTGCCTAGTAGCCAATCAAGATGAAAGCTGGCTATGGCACATGAGACTAGGACATGCAAACATGGATACTATCTCACGTCTGAACACAAAGAAGTTGGTAAAAGGACTCCCAGAAATTCCTTTCAAGAGAGACATGGTATGTGCTGACTGTGAAATGAACAAAGCACATAGGTCTTCTTTTAAATCCATCAACGCTGTAAGTACTTCGAGACCTTTGCAGTTGATTCATATGGATTTATTTGGTCCTAGTAGAGTCGCTAGTCTTGGCGGTAAACTCTATGCTTTTGTCATTGTTGATGATTTCTCTCGTTTTACATGGGTTTACTTTTTATCAAACAAAAGTGATGCAATTTTTGAATTTCAGATATTTTGTAAAAAGGTTCAAAACGAAAAAGGCTTCATGATTACTCGTATCCGAAGTGATCATGGTGGCGAATTCGAAAATACTGATTTCAAAAAGTTTTGTGATGATAGTGGATACTACCACGAATTTTCTTGTCCTAGAACTCCCCAACAGAATGGTGTTGTGGAGCGGAAGAACCGTACTCTAAGCGAAATGGCTAGAGTCATGCTTAATCAGCATAATCTTCCTAAATATTTTTGGGCAGAAGCTGTTAGTACAGCCTGTCATATTTTAAATAGGGTGTTAATTCGACCTATATCGAAGAAAACACCATATGAGCTTTGGTTTGGAAGAATTCCAAACATATCTTATTTTAAAGTTTTTGGTTGTCGCTGTTTCATCCTGAACACCAAGGATAACTTGGGTAAGTTCGACTCGAAAGCAGATGACGAGATATTTCTCGGATATGCTGCTAAGAGTAAAGGATATAGAATTTTTAATAAAAGATCTTTGATTGTTGAAGAAAGTATTAATGTCACCTTTGATGAGTTGAATAGTCATAGATCTAGCGACAGTGATGATGAAGATGCACCTACAAAGACAAAAAAGAGTTCTGAAAAAGATCCTACTCAAGAGGCAAGAACTGATAAAAGTTCCGAAGATGCAGGAACTGAGAAGAGCCTTGTAAAAGGTATGGCCCAAAGATTCGAATCATTGAGATTCAAACCGGATCATCCAGAAACTCTCATAATAGGTGATTTATCCAAAGGTGTAAGTACTCGTTCATCTCTTAGAGATTCTGAAGTAGCAGCTAATGTAGCATTTATTTCTCAAATAGAACCTAAGAATGTTGATGAGGCTTTTTCTGATGAATTTTGGATTTCTGCTATGCAAGAGGAACTTAATCAATTTGAGAGAAACCAAGTTTGGGAACTCGTTCCTAAACCTATTGGCCAATCGATAATTGGTACCAAATGGGTGTTCCGAAATAAACTTAGTGAAGATGGTCAAGTTCTACGCAACAAAGCACGTCTAGTTGCACAAGGTTATAATCAAGAAGAAGGAATTGATTATGATGAGACCTATGCTCCTGTTGCTAGACTAGAAGCCATTCGCATGTTTTGCGCTTTTGCTTGTTTTAATGATTTCAAACTTTTTCAAATGGACGTGAAAAGCGCATTTCTAAATGGATTTTTGAAAGAAGAAGTTTTTGTGAAACAACCCCCTGGTTTTGAAGATTTTCAAAAACCTGATCACGTCTTCAAGCTTAAGAAAGCACTTTATGGACTCAAACAAGCACCTCGTGCTTGGTATGAACGCCTAAGCGCCTTCTTACTTGATAATGGTTTTTTAAAAGGCAAGATTGATACTACTCTTTTTATTAAATCTATGAATAATGATATACTTCTAGTGCAAATTTATGTAGATGACATCATCTTTGGTTCCACTAATGAACAACTCTGTCAAGAATTTGCCAAGTGTATGCAGAGTGAATTTGAAATGAGCATGATGGGAGAGCTGAACTTCTTCCTAGGATTGCAAATCAAACAACACTCGAACGGAACATTCATCAACCAAGCCAAGTACACGAAGGACATACTGAAGAAGTACGACTTCGAGAATGTGAAGCCAATTGGGACTCCTATGGCTACATCTACAAAGCTTGATGCTGATGAAAGCGGCAAACCTGTTGATCAGCGTAAGTATCGAGGTATGATTGGTAGTTTATTATATTTAACTGCTAGTCGCCCTGATATTATGTTTAGTGTTTGCATATGTGCACGATATCAGGCAAATCCTAAGGAATCACATCTTAGTGCCGTTAAGCGTATCTTCCGATACCTTAAAGGAACTTCTACAGTTGGCTTATGGTATCCCAAAACCAAATCCTTTGACCTCATAGGTTACTCGGATGCGGATTTTGCTGGATGCAAAGTGGACCGTAAAAGTACCAGTGGTACATGTCATTTCTTGGGAAAGGCCTTAGTCTCTTGGTTTAGCAAGAAACAAAATTCAGTAGCATTATCAACAACTGAGGCTGAGTATATCGCCGCAGGACGTTGTTGTGCTCAAATTTTGTGGATGAAGCAAACCTTAGAGGACTACAATCTGCACTATACAAATGTTCCTATATATTGTGATAACACTAGTACAATTAATTTGACTAAGAACCCTATCTGTCATTCACGCACAAAGCACATAGAAGTTAGACATCATTTTTTACGTGATCATCAACAACACGGGGATATTTGCTTAGAATTTATTGATACTGAACATCAACTAGCAGATATTTTCACTAAACCATTGGCTGAAGACCGTTTTAACATCTTGAGGCGTGAGCTCGGCATTCTTGAATTCTCGGATTCTTAAAACATATGGTAATTAAATACTGTATTTATGACTTGATAATTTATTATCTAATGAAAATTATTTTTGGGGACAAACTTACAAAGGATATGTCTGTCACCACGGCTACGGTCGAAGCGAAGCGGTACTTAAGAGTTCCCCGGTGAACCACCGTTAGCTGGGACAATCCCTACAGTTAACCTAAAAATAACAGCAATTAGTTAATAAACCAGTCAAACATCATTTATTACAATCTTTACTTACCTGACTGCTTTAACTATCTCGGGAATGCAAGTGGCCGAACTCGGCCCGAACTCTGACCGAGTTCGGACCGAATTCGGACCGAGTTCGGTCGGCGCTGTGATGGCTCCAGAACCGAACAGCCGGCCCTAGCACCTATATATCCCATCCTTTCTTCCACTATTTCTCCACACCAAAACGTGAAATAGTTCCACCTCCTTCCAGAAGACCTTCCTCCTCCTTCTTTGCAAGGCATCGACGATCTTCCTCCATCTCTTCATGGCTCCGAAGCGTCAACGAGGAAATTCTTCTCAGGGTGCTTCCTCCTCATCCGACTATACACCGGCTAGTCTCTTCAGTCCAGCCAAACCTAGAGATCCCGAGGAATTTGATGGCACTCTGTTTCCCGACAGAGACTTCTCCAATCTCTGGTTTGATTCCTTTTCTTTACGTCGTATTTGTACTGGAGCCTTTGTCAACTTTACAACCTTCTTTGAATATGCTCCTGTTTTTGATCAACTTGGATTTTGCGACTTTTTCGAGGTCCAAGATAGTATTTTCGACAATGCTGTCCGTATGTTCTACTGCAATTTGCAAGTACAACAAAACGGAAATTTCTATTCCTGCGTTGCTGGACAGGAACTAGAATTTAGTGCCACCGATATCAGTGAATATTTTTACGTTCCTGATCTTGGTGATGCTCTTGTTGACATCCACCACATTCAGTTCCCTGCCGATGTCACTTTAGCTTCTTTTAGGGAATTGATTTGTCACCCTACTCCTCCTCCTCGGAGAATATTTTCTAGACATCTTAACCAGAATTTTTACGAACTTCATCGTATGATTTTCTCGGCCCTTCTTCCGAAGAAAGGCTCTACCGATGAGGTCACATTTTTGGAACTCTCTGCTATGTATCATATTAATTTTGGAATTTCTTTCTCCATTCCAAAAACCATGATGTCTTGGATGCTCAACTGTAAGAATGCAGGTAGGAACCTTGTTTTTCCTATGCACCTTGCGAGTATTTTTCGCCGTTTCGAGATTGATCTTGAAACGTGTGCTATTTCTTCTCCACCTGTTGAGTTGACCCGCTCTCGTCGGTTTCCTCAACCTCCAGGTGCTGCTCCTGCTGACCCAGTAGCTGATACTGAGGCCCCTCCAGCAGATGCTCCTCCTGCTCCGGCCCCTGCCCCTGGACTCGATCAGGCATTCTACCAGCGGTTTGATGATTTCGTTGCCGTATCCACGCAACGTTATCAGGACTCCGAGTTCCGGCATATTTCTCAGGCCCAGGTGCTGAGAAACAGTATTGCCGATCTCCACTACAGCCTGGTGCATGATCCAGTTCATCCACTCACTATCCTTCCACATCCTGCTTTCCCTGGTCCTCGTTTTACTGATGAGACTACATTTCAGTACTTCGACCCGACCACTGCCTATTTCCCTCATGATCCTCCCGGTGCAGACGACGCAGAGATGTGATGTGGATTCAGCCATAGGATAGTGGATTTAGTTTTGTTTAGTTTTGATGCTGTTCATGTAGTACTTTTTACTTTCACGTCTAAACTCTTTAGTTAGACATTTATCAGTTGTATTATTTGGCTTTCTAGTGGAAAACTTTTTATGATAGTTCATTTCATTCCAGTTGTCTATGCTGTGATTGTTTCTTTTACTTCACTTTGTCTTGTCTATTCTATTGTTGGCTTCATGATTTACGGGGGAGCCGATTCATTTTACTACTTGACAAAGGGGGAGAAAATGAGTATACAAAAATATCACAAATGCAAGGCTAGAACAAATTTTTTCAGGTATTTTGATATGTTGTTTTATTTTAATATAAATATATTTTGGTATAGACTCAAGTTTGTCAATTATCAAAATGGGGGAGATTGTTGGCCCATTCCATGGTCACACCCGATTTCGATAATCAACTTATACTTTAGTCCATACACAAAATATAGAAAATGCTGCTAACTATTTCAGGATACATGAAATCTTATTCAACGGACGATGTACTGCATAAATCCAAGCGTCAAAATCATCAAAAATTCTGAAGACTCTTTTCTACTTTTATTCTGTATTTTTACACTTTATTGAGTCTAGGAATTTCCTTGTAAAATCAAGTATGGTATTACTGGCTTAGGGTTAAAATTATTCTCCTTCTCTAAACCTATTTTTACCCTTCATATTTTCGATTACAAATATTTCAAAAATGTATTTCGAAAATATTCCTTTTCAAATGATTTTACAAATTACCAAAAACATGTTTGTAAACTGTTTTTACAAAAGAATTTTATTATATCTCCTGACAGAACTCCTAGCCGAGTTCGGCCCGAGTTCGGCCCGAACTCTGACCGAGTTCGGTCAGTTTGTATTCAAACTTCAGTTGCCTCCAAATCTGCGAGCAACGTCTATTTTGCGAGATATTTGCATCCGAACTCTGTCCGAGTTCTGCCCGAGTTCGGTTGGTGAAAACACCTATAAATAGAGAAGAACTTTTCATTTCAAAACATCAATTCATTCTTCATTCTCTTCTCTATCCATTCAAGTGTTTTCTAGTGATCTAAAAGTTTCAAATCTCACCTATACTTCTCTTAGCCAAAAGCCAGTACTATCAGATTTGATTTAGAAGTCTTTTGGTTATTCAGAGTTGTAAAGAGGTCGTCAAGTTTCAACAACAAGTTCTCGTTGTGGAGCTGGTCGTGCGCTCGTCACCAAGCACGGTGTATGTTGGAGTTGGTCGTGCACTCGTCAACAAGCACGATGGTGTAAGAGTTGCAAGCACTCAGTTAAAGCTTGTGCCTTTAGTGGATTAACATCGAGCAAGAGTACTCGAGACTGGATTAGTCCTCTCAGAGGGATACCAGTATACATCGCTGTGTTACTGAGTTTGAATCTCCTATCTTTATTTACTGCTCTTACATCATTGCCATAGTTTAATTTTTAATTGGTGATTTTTATTTCCGCTGCACACACGCACTCTATTCACCCCCCCTCTAGAGGTGCTCAACGATCCTACATACATAAGCTATAAAATGCAGTAAACCAAGAGTAATCTAATCTCATCCACAAATAAATAATAAAAGATATCATATAATCAATTGCAATAAGTCTTTGTACAATACGTTCGGCGGAGACAAAGTCCACAACCAACTATCTCAAGTAAAAGGTACAAGGAGGAATAGATGAAATAACAAGACTAGCCAAGTGCAATCATCTTCGAAAGGATGGATAAGATCATGGCCTCGACTAGAATACCTGCAATATCACAAATGCACACACCTGTAGAGATAACCAGGTCCTCAGAGGGACGTAACAAGATACAGGAAGAATATGCCATATGAACTGAATATAAATGCACCATAAAATGAAGATAAAGTAAAAGTGTCCAAACCATAACACGGCTCAATATCCCATCATCGAAACAGTAGGCTACCCCTACAACCAAACAAGGACAAGGGATAACTTACTATCCCGCGATGTGATATTTTTTTCCATGCCATGATTAGAACATGAAATTTGCTAAGGTCTCCTAACCTTTCTAGTAGGCAATTTAGAAGACATATCGATGTATGGGTAGGTGAAGGCTGACTCCTCCAGGACAAGTAACAACTCACAACACACACACGTCAAGTACCAATAATATCAGCCTGCATAACTCGAGGCTAGCGGCCCACGTGACCCATCAGTCCACATAGCTCGAGGCTAGTGACCCTCGCGACTCGACTACCGTAGTACACAGTTACGACAGCTTTTGGATTTGTGGTAGCCCATACATTTAACTGTCTTCTCCCTCCCAAGGATACTAACAAAAGGTAGTTCGCTAAGACTAGGTCCATATGCAACAAAAAGGCAAGAAAGAAAAATAACTAAAAGCAAAATAAGGTGAACAAAATAGCAAGTAATGGATCCAACTGAAAACAGATAATAAATATGCAGTAAATAAATAAAGGTGCATATAATTATAACAGTAAATAAGGCAAGGTATCGTGTCTGAGGGTGGTACGAGAAGCGGCAAAATTCAACAATCATAATCGTCAACACGAAAGTCAAAATCCACAAGAAGCTCCGGATTCTGAAACAAACATCACGAACGAGTTTGGAATAAAAGATATGCCTAGGAAACACCTGTCCAAAAGTCAAATTCTAGAACAAGGGCAATTTTGTAATTTCGGATCAAAACGATGTCCGCCCTTGGACCCGCTTTGCACCGAAATGTGTGCCAATATCTACGGTCTCTAAAGTCGTCAAACTATATCTCTACAAATTTGTTTTGATGAAACGAACCCAACGGTATGTCTAATTTTGAATTTCGGTGGGCTGTGCACAAAATCGCCCATTGAGTGGGATTGTGGGCCAGCCAAAATAGCGTCCCGATCAACGGTCTCAGAATCGGATGAAACTTGGCTCACAGGACCAGAAAAATATTTCGAGACCAATGGCGCAAGTTTCATCGTGATATGATGAGTGTGCACAAAGTTGTGACTTAATTTGCAAAGGGTCGATACGGGGTATCTCGACGGATACGCACTGATTTCGTCGCGCACATGCAACAAAATCGGGTTCCGTCAGTTCTCACACTTCAACAACATCCATACGCGCCTTTCGATACGTATAGTGCACGACCACGTCTCCCAGTTTGTCGGGGCATACGCCGTATCGGGTGTTTTTCCACTTTTTAAAAACAGAATTTACAATTTTTTGTGAAACTTTAACTACGTGTAACTTTCTACATACTAGATAAAAAGTGAATCCAGAAGGTGAGTTACAATCTCGATTATGTTATCTTTGACTGCATTTAATTAGTTTCTAAAAAATCCTATTGTACAGAAAGAAAATTGGCCGACAAGTTGGTATTTTACAACAGTTTTTAATATTTCAGGAAAGTGGTTTTTCTCCAACTTCGCCTCAATTTTTCGAGCAAGTTGGATGGCCATGTCGAAATCCACCTGGAGGATCTCGAAGAGGGTCATGTGGAATTTCTACACGAATTTACGGATCAAAAATCAGAGTAGAAATGGGCAGAGAAATTGATCGGGGAAGTAGGATACCTTAAAGTGGGAATCTGTTGTTGTTGGTGGTGTTGTTGTCGTCGTCGTTTCCGTCGTCGCTGTCATGGGGTGTTGCTGTGCTTGCGGAGGGGAGGAGTTGGCCGAGGGTGGAGGAGAGAGGAGGAGGAAAGTGGAGGAAGGAGATTAGGATTTAGGTTTTATTTTAAAACATATGCATACATATGTATATATATGTAAGGGAATAAAAGGGTCGGCCATGGAGTTAACTAGGATGCTGCTTTTGCTTGGGTGCATGGGGGGCGCACAAATGCTAGTTGCTCCTACTGCTATTCTTTTATGGGCGCTTGCTAGGCTTCCTTTATTTGTTTGCATGTGGTCGGCTGCCACTATGGTGGGGCCGACCACAATGAATTGTTTTTCTTTTCTTTTTCTTATCTTTTAGTCTTCTCATAACTTATATATATATATATATATATATATATATATATATATATATATATATATATATATATATATATTTATTTATTTATATATAATGTAGGTTGTTACACGCAGCATGAAGCTGCTGTAGTTTTTGTTGGTGGTGGGGGTCGGCCCCACCACTTTCTCTTTTTTTTTTCTTTCTTTTACTTATCTTTTTAAATAAAAGCTTAATCTTTATATGTATATATCTATACAAATATATATCCATATTCACCATAAAATATTCAAAAATTTTAAAATAAAAAATAATATTAGCCATCCATATATAAAATATATTTAAAGATATTTATATATATGTACAAATTCAATTGACCATAAATAGGACAACAAATAATAATGATATCTAATAGTAATGGATGTGTATATTTAATCACCATAAAAATAACTTTAAAAATATAAAATAACAAAAATAGTCCTATTGTGGTTTTTGGTGAACTTATACCACACATCTTTTTCGAGTTTAAAATTTGTACAACGTATTGCATAATATAATAATTAATAAAAAAATCAATAATTGTATAAATTCATTTTTAAGTCTAATAAATTAATAAAAATATTTGAAAAAATAGGGGTTTTACACGACGAGAAGCGGCTATTGGCTCAACAGCATATTGAGTTATACCAAGCCCGCATCTCGAAGACTTTCAACCGCAAAGTTAAAATCAGAGCCTTTCAGAAAGGAGAGCTCGTTCTAACCGTCAGACGTCCTATGACTATGACTCATATGAACAAAGGCAAATTTGACGTAAAGTGGGAATGGCCTTACATTGTGAGCAAAGTCTTTTCAAATGGAGCCTATCAACTCTCAGAGCTGGACGGTCGAGTTTCTATGATGCCTATCAATGGCAAATTTCTTAAGAAATACTATGTTTGAATGTAACAAGAATTTCATGTAAATACAACAAAACAATGCATAAATAAAATTTGATTTTATTTCATCATGAATGACGTTACATAATATCAAGGACGAGAATCATTATCGTCCTTTTTATAGACAGGACGAGGACCACTGCCGTCCTTCTCAAAAATAAAATCGACAAAAGAGCCGAGAACATCATTTCTCGAACCCACCAGAAATTTACAAGCGGCCATCATCATGGCCTCCTCTTCTTCAGTCTTCCCTGGTTCAACCAGGAAGTCCAGAATATATTACGGTGGCTGGGGTGCAGACGAACCTTCGCCTGCCTCCGTCTGCTTTGGCTGGATCGGTTCGGCAGAACGTTCTTCAGTGTCCACTTCAACCTTCGGGACGATCTCAGCCTTCTTGGATGCATCTCCATATGACATCTTTATGTTGAAAAGTGAAAGTGATCATTGTAGAAGCATGGAAAATATTGCTTTTAGTCCCACATCGAAAAGGAGAAGAAGAAAGGGATCACTCCATTCTATAAATAGAGCCCCCCTTTCCTCCTTTGAAAAGGGCACCAACTTCTCTTCCCTCCTTCCAACTTGGACTCTTCCTACTACGCACCTTCGGGTGCTAAGTCGAAGAAGTCTAGGGCAGCGCGGGCTCGTCGAGCTCAGTCAGCTGTCCCAACCTCTGACCATCAGAGTGCCCCGCTAACTGTTAAAGCGGGCCTCTGATGGAAAGTTGTAAACATGATACCTACGCACTCGTGTGTTCGGGATACCAGGGCCCACAAAACGAGTACAAAGGTTGACCGAGATGTCATTGACTTGCGAGATGGGATCCTTCACAAGCGCAAGGAAAGAAGGGGATTCTCTATGCCGTTCGAATTCAACATAGAGCTTCATGCGGCTCAAAATCCAGAAAGCTTTATGCGGCCCAAAAGCAGCAGGGGGCCTTAGGCGGCCCAAAATCAACATGGAAGCCCATACGGCTCAGCCAGAAGGAGCCTCATGCGGCTTAGAAACTCATGCGGACCGAAACTCTTCTGGAGCCTCATGCGGCTCGGATAAGCTCTATGCGGTTACGACTCCGGTCATGATGACTCTTCATGCGGCTCGAGTATGAAGACTCTCATGCGGCTCGAATATGGAGACACTCATGCGGGTCGATCGTGATGACTCTTCATGCGGCTCGGTCATGATGACGCTCATGCGGCTCGAGTATGAAGACTCTCATACGGCTCGGTCATGACGACTCTCATGCGGTTTGGGTAAAGAGACTCTCATGCGGTTTGGACACGACGACTCTCATGCGGTTTGAGTGTGATGACTTTCATACGGCTCATGAGTACAACAGTTGGGACACGTGGCTGGACACGTGTCAAAAGTCGATCATATCTCAATAATTCAGATCTACTGCAATCAAAGTAATCTCTAGATTAGGCCGAATCCCAATAATCATAACAAACAGTGGGGACACGTGGCAGAGAATGATTCAGATTTATTCATTCAGATTTGCAAACGTCAACAAATCATCATGATGCAGATTTGTTCCAATCAGCATTAATTACTGATAGGATTTGGCGCTATCTACATTAATGGTCCAGATTCATCACACTCAAGACTAATAGCCCAGATTGATCAATCAACCGGCTGCCGCCACTTCAAGAAGGGGCAATCATTACAAACCCTAATGATGACCCCATTCCTATAAATAGCAAGATGTCATTCCCTTGCAGAAAGAGGAGAAAAAAGGAGAGAAGAAGTAGAAAGAGATTCTCTGATAAAAACAGAGAGACACAAAGATCCAGAGAGCCACAGAGAGAATACACAGAGATCAAAAGGAGAGCATTTCTTCATCAACGCAAAGCAGTTCTTCTACAGAGCCAAGGCTGCACCCGATAGTCCAAGGAGTAAGGCAGAGCTGCCGTCGCTTTCCCGAGCCTCTATCGTCACCCCCCAGAATCTAAAATAAATAATTGTACTTAGATTGCTGTACCTAGGTTTTCGTCCCTAGGCTTTCTTTGTACAAGCGAGTTTGTATTATGAAGTAAAAGTCCGGTCCTCCGATAATCGTTCTGTTCTTTTATATTTCATGGCAAACACGATGGCGACTCTGCTGGGAACAAACTTCTCCACGACTGAGGAGTTGGTGACGCATTCGGATGCAACCAAACTTGGCTCCACGCAACAGAAGATGGTCGTCCGCTTCGACCAACAGGCGTTTGAAGAAATGCTCTCCGACGGGAGCGCTGGCCCGGTCCAGAAGCAAATCCGCCCAGAGAAGGCTCGCAGAAAGTGGAGGCCAAAATCATTTGCTCCTCCCCAAGTCCTGGACGGAGTACTCTCTGCTATCCAAGACGGCGAAGACGATCCTCATGCGGCCCCACTTCAAGCCATAGAGGACTCTACTGTCCCCAAGTCCGGCAGAGGAAAGCACTACGATGCTGGACTTGCAGGGACAAAGAGTGATTCTATGTGCTCCAAGAGGAAGCCGAACACTTATGCAGCCAAGACTGCCACCCGCATATATGATGCTCATGCGACTGAAACTGCCAGACGTATGAAGAAAGTTTATGCGGCCAGATCTTCCAGCCGCATGGAGAAAACACATGCGGCCGAGACTTTCAGCCGCATGAAGAAAGCCTATGCGGCTATAACTGCCAGCCGCATGAAGACAGCTGACTCCATCCACATACTGCATGCTCCTCGCAGCTTAGGCTCAGTCTTCGATCGCCTCTCCTATGGTCCCGATCTCTCATATTCTCAAGAGAATATATTTGACTCTCTGCAGCATCACTCTGACTCTTCCTACAATACGCCTTCGGGCGCTCAAGTGAAGAAGTCAAGGGCAGCACGAGCTCGGCGAGCTCAGTCGGCTGTTCCAACCTCTGACCATCCGAGCGCTCCACATACTATTATGTGGGCCTCTGATGGAAAGTTGTACAGAACCACTCGAATCCAGCCCCCGGCGGCAAACGGATGAAGTGGTTCCCAAAAGTCTCCCAAAACCCAGGGAGCAAACATGGTCGCTCCAGACCCGTCTGACTTGTGTGAGGTTATCCTCCATAAACGCAAGAAAAGAGAAGAATCCCCGGCATGGAAAGAGTCCCCCTATGGACTTCATTGTACTCAAATCATTGTCAACTGCTGTTGCAACAACGCGACAGCAAGAGAAGACCGGCAACCTATTTTCCAAAGACTGTAACGACCAAGTTCAGAGGACGAAGCACCTCCCGTCGTCTCTTGCAACTCCACTCAGAAAATTCCTACTGATGGGAGAGGAAAGAAGATGAACGTTTCCAGCCCAAAAATTTTGACTACTGCGACTAAAAAACTGTTGTCTAAACGACTATCCACCACCGGAGTATTCCAAGGCACCCGTTCGAAAACGAAGTCTACTACAGCCAGAGATTCATCATCCGCACCTCTGGGGTTACTGAAATAAGGGGTAGCACTCCTCAGAACATCAACGATAATTCGATGTTCCAAGGAGATGAGCCCAAGGATACAACAAATGCCGACGTCCCCGAGGACGTCCACGACTCTCAAGACGAAGCAAGCTCCGAAGTTGGGGGTACTATTCCTTCTGAGTCCGAACCAGAGGAGAACATTCCCATATATCCCGATGACTTCTCGGTACATGGGTATGACTCGGAGGACACGTCCTCCACCGTCCCATCCGTCTCTCCTCATGTAAGGATGGTGTTCATGACAGACATCAACCAAGGTGGTTCAAGTGATCGCCAATGCATCAACACTCTGGAGGCCATACTGCATGCCTTGGTCAAGTCTGTAGACGAGATCAAAACGGCCCTTCCAACTCTGCAAGGAGGGACGCCTGGCCAAACAAGCACGGGTCCACGGTCAATGCGGACTCGAACTCAGTGGCACCGAATCTGGGCAACAATCCTCCTGAAATGATGGCCCCCACCATCGTGGATGAAGCCCGAGAAGTGAGAAGAGAGGTATAGGAGCTCCGAGCCATGTTTTACGCTCGAGAAAACTCTCAAGACCTCAGAATACGGCAACCGTACCCTGCTGCATGGTGGGATGTCCCCTTCCCGCCAAGATATAAGCCGTTCAACATCAACCCTTACGATGGCAAGACCTCCGCAAGTCGGTACATCACTTACTTCGAGGTCACCATCGACGATCTGCCCCATGACGATGCCATCCTCACACGATTATTCATTGGGGCATTGGACGGAGTCGCCTTCGACTGGTATCGCAACCTGCCAGACAACTGCATCCACTCCTTCGTCAGCTTCAAGCGCATGTTCTTGGAGAGATTCTACGAAGTAGGACAGGATATCATAATGTCCACCCTCATGGATGTCGTCCAAGGGGAGAAAGAGCTGACAAGGAACTATATTGAGCGGTTTTGCCAAACCGTAATGAAGTTGCCATCGGGTAACCCAGATTCCTCCTTGATTGAAATTTGCCAAAAGAGATTGCTCCCAACAATCAGTCTCTGGATGGGCTAAAGTCAATTTAAGGACTGGAAGACATTCATCATTAGTGCCACTAGTGCCGAAGAACGGTTGAAGAAGGCTCGCCAACTGGGGTTGCACATCTCGGACGGAGAGAACAAGGGCAAGCGTCCTAATACCAACAACGACAATGGGGGTAGCCCCTCTGACAATTGGGACAACAGGGGTAAGCAGGCTATGGTGGCTGACACAGCCTAGAAACCTGAGTCAAATTCGACAGACAAACAATGGCCGCAAATCACTTAATCCTTCGAGGACGGCCACGTCAAGCCCATTTTAGACATGCTCATACAAGGAGACAGAATTCAGCTTCCTCCACCAAGACGGGAACCTCGGCCGACAGAAATGGAAATCTTGAATTACTGTCATTATCACCGCTACGTCTACCATGCTACGCACGACTGCTACCAACTGAAGCGATACATCCAGCATCTCATCGATTCGAACGCCCTGGCCATCGATTTCGAGGAGGTAACCGTGGCAGCCAATATGGTGTCCGTACAATTCTGCAGCTTCCCTCCAACAGAGACTCAAGACGGAGTGGTACCCATCCCTCTGGCGATAATGGAGATCGCTAATCTTCCACCTCCTCGAGATCAGGTTGCTGGTCTAGTGCCCCTCACCACATCACGGGGGGAGATCATGTGGGTCCATCCGGACCTAGTACTTGAAGTGACTCAGTCCGTACCACCTCCCACTCGCATAAAGAAGGGTAGAAAAGTCTTATCCTGCAGCACGATCTCGGCGGATGCCGAAGAGGACACGGCTGTCGTTACCCAATCTGGGACACAGGCCCAACCCGTGGCTGAAAACTCAACTGAAGACCATCAGCCAGCTACTGCTGACACTCCAGGACCTTTTCAGCCTCCGACGACCGACAAGCCTAGGCCGAAGGAGACTCGGTTTGACAAATCCCTCCGAAAAGAGACACCTCAAGGGATAGAAAGGCCCTACAACTTCGACATCTTGGCACAGTTGGCCAATACATCGGCCAAATTATCATTATATGAACTCCTAAGGCTCTCAAAGGATGTTCGCGCAGCTTTGAGCTATGCACTCTAAAATGCTGACGCGTATCTGGCTCAGGTCAACCTCACGGGAGAAAGCCTGCCTGCAGATCTCCAAGACAGCGCTTGCACAGGAGCGATGCCCAATATCGTCTTCACTCCACAGGACATGCTCATCAAGACCAATCTCCACGATCGTCCATTATACTACACCGGATACATCGGGGGCGTAAAGGTGGAATGAATGCACATTGATCCTGGGTCTTCCATAAGCATCATTCCGAAGGGTCTGCTATATCATCTTCGCATTCCGATGCATCGCCTGACGCCAACAAGCACCGCCATCAGCGGTTTCAATTCAGGCAGGAGCTACCCAATCGGGAAGATTCGTTTGAAGTGCCAAATCGGCGATCTCCAGTCAGAAGTGACCTGTTATGTCATAGATGCAGACACTTCTTACAACATCCTCTTAGGGCGCCCTTGGATACACGATTACATGATCGTGCCTTCTACACTGCACCAGTGCTTCAAGTATGTCGACAAACACGACTTTGTGAGGACAGAATTTGCTGACATCGATCCCTTCAAAGGAGTTGAATCCTACAACTCGAATTCCTGCCTATACGAGAAGTCGAAGAGGCATCTGGATGAAGACGTACAAGCTCAAACTGAGACGGTCTCAGGATCAGAAGAACCTCTGACAATCCATCTTTAAGCCCGTAAACCTGGCAAATTTGTACCTCTTACGGCCGCTCTGCGTAAGGATGCGATCAGCCTCTCGGCACAAGAAGGACAAATGATAATCCGGCTGCCAAGGTCCGGCCAAGCGTGAGACCCACAACGGAGCCACTGACAATCAGGTTACCGAGAGTCGGCCAGCCACAAGCAGAGAAGTTCAACCCCTCTAACAAGCCAATGACGATTCGTCTTTCCAAAAAGAATCGTCACCCCGATGCAAGATCTGGGGCTTCCAGCGAGCCAACAACTCCCCGTCCAGCATTGAGTACCAAACTGGGGGTCGCTAGCGAACCAACTACTCCTCGTCCAGCATCGGGTACCAAACTGGGGGTCGCTAGTTTGCCAACAACTCTACGTTCGACTCCACCAACGGAACCCCTTATGATCAAGCTGCCCAGGTCATTCTCTCAGTCCTCAATTATACAAGGGGTGACCGAAGAAGAACTGGAGCTGGCCAAGTATGTGGCTGCCCACACTGATGTTTCCTCTGCAGATGATGTAATCCCGCTAGAAAAGATACCTTACTTCATCAATAAAGGGCTATCTTTGAACTACCTTAAGCTTAATAAGCTTTGTACAATGTATGCTATGGAACACGGTATAGGCACTCATCTACACACACAGGTGACACATGTTTATACCGCAAACCAGCTTATTCCAGTGGAAGACGCCTACCGTATAATCGAAGGAGGGGACCATCCAATCATCTTCGGTCGGAAGGATGACCCACAGCCCTTCACCCTAGAGAAGGTCGAACTCGAATCAGATGTCGGGAGACTACCACTGTATCTTTATAGCCTCCAATCCAAATACCTCATGCAAAAATAGGGATATGATCTGGAGGCTACGCCAGGCTTGAACTACAGCACCGGTCGACGATTGCCTTTGAAGCCACCAGTCCCGGCCGGCAAACCATGGGACTACTACAGCAAGACCCGATGTGGATTAGGGTATATTACGCCCGTGACGACCCCTGAATGTTCAGATGAGGAATGCGACTGGCATTCACTTTCAACCGGGTCACCAACTTCTGATTCGGACACCAGCATTGGAGACGTATTCAGACAAGTCCTGTCAGTCAATATGGCATTCGTCGACGCTTACGAAGAAGATAAAGACATTCCTAAAATCCTCAAGTTAGAGCCGTAGGCCCAACAGCTGGACGCACAATCAAAAAAGTGGTTCGAACAGAGAGAACCTCCTACCGAAGACAAGGTTATACAGGTCGACCTCGGCAGTGAATCTTCTCCAAAACCGATCTTCGTCAGCAAAAGCCTAACAGACGAAGAGCGAGAATCGCTACTAGAACTTGTCAAAGAATACATTGATGTGTTCGCCTGGAGCCATGAAGACATGCCAGGACTAAACCCGGAGGTTGCCTTTCACAAGCTCAACATTCGACCAGATGCGAAGCCAGTCAAACAACAACAGCGACGCTTCCGCCCGGGCATCATGGATGCGATCGAAGCCGAAGTCAACAAACTGATAGCCAGCGGTTTCATTCGTGAGGAACAACATCCTGACTGGGTCGCCAACATAGTACCAGTCCTCAAGAAGAATAGAAAGATTCAAATCTGCATCGACTTCCACATTCTGAACGAGGCATGTCCCGAAGATGAATTCCCCCTCCCTATCACGGACATCATGATTGACAACACATGCGGCTTCGAACGCATGTCATTCATGGATGGTTTTTCGGGGTACAACGAAATCAAGATGTCTCCTGACGACGAAAAGCACACATCATTTCGAACATCGATTGGCACGTACTGCTACACAGTCATGCCTTTTGGTTTAAAGAATGCTGGCACCACATACCAAAGAGCCATGAGCATCATCTTCATAGATCACTTACGCAAGACTGTGGAGTGCTATGTTGATGACATCGCCGTCATGAGTCGCTATAAGGGAGACCACCTGCATGATCTGAAGACAGTGTTCGACCTGATACGAGCACACAACCTGAAGATGAATCCTATAAAATCCTTCTTGGGCGTATCCAGCGGAAAGTTCCTGGGTTTTATTATTACTGCCCAGGGAATTCATGTAGACCCAGAGAAGACGAAGGCAATTATAGAGATGGGTCTCCCGAGAAACCTCCACAAACTCAGAGGCCTTCAAGGGAGACTGGCTTACATCAGGAGGTTTATTTCTAACCTCTCCGGGCGGTGTCGGTCATTCACCCACCTCATGAAGAAAGGCGTCTTGTTCGTATGGGATGAAGAATGCCAACGTGCCTTCGACAGCATCAAAGAATATTTGTCAAGCCCTCCAGTCCTGGTGGCCCCAGTTGCTGGGAAACCATTTTTGCTCTACGTACGAGCAATGGAATATTTTCTCGGTGCTCTGTTGGCACAAAATAATGATGCAGGCCATAAACAAGCTATATGTTACCTCAGCCGAATGATGATTGGGCCAGAGCACAGATATACTACTGTGGAGAATGAATGCCTAGCCTTGGTATTCGCCATTCAAAAGACACGGCACTATGTCACAGGACAAACCATACATGTAATCTCACGGGTCAACCCTCTCAGGGTCCTCATGACTAAACCAGGGGCACTCAGCTCCCGTCTCGCCACATGGGCAATATTGTTATCCCCTTATCATATGGTCTTCGTCCCGTAAAAGGCTGTTAAAGGTCAAGCTCGGGCAGACTTCTTAGCAGCCCACCCAGGCTCAGAGTCGTCCAGAATATATGAAGGAATCCCAGATGAGGTCGCAGACTCACATGTGATCTCCTACGATGATATATGGCGAATGTTCTTCGACGGTGCTTCGAGAACTGGACCCAAGGGCAACATAGTCGTTGGAGTCGAGGAGGTGTTGATTTCTCCTTCCGGACTGGTGATCAATCATGCTTACTCCCTCACGGAATCCTGCTCTAACAATGTGGCCGATTACAACACTTTGGTCATCGGCCTCCAACTTGTAAGAGAGCTGGGGGTAGAATATCTTGAAGCATACGACGATTCGCAGTTAATCGTCAATCAGATCCGGAGCTCGTATGAAGTCCGCCACGAAGACATAATCCCATATCACCAAATAGCGATCAACATTACTTCGTCATTTGAGGGATTCTTCATCGAACATGTTCCTAGACTCCAAAACATCGAAGTCGATGCCCTAGCAGGCCTTGCCGCTTCCCTAGCAGTTCCAAACCATACTCATCATTCGATTGACATGATAGGCCATGAACTGGTCTGTCTCAAGAACAACGTTCAAGTCATGGCGAGTTATTCCGCCCAAGCGATCGACGAAGCACCGGACTGGAGACAACCATTCATAGATTTATTGTCTACGACATCCTGTCCAAGAACCCGAAGGAAGCCACTTCCATCAGAAGGCGTTCTCTCAGATTCTTCAACGATACAGAGACGAAAATGCTGTATCGACGATCTTACGACGGGTTATTGCTTCGGTGTCTGTCAAATGCAGAAGCCAAAGAAGCCGTACGCAAAGCTCATGATGGTGTCTGCGGAGTCCATCAGCCTGGCCCCAAATTACAAGACCGTCTTCGTCGAATGTGCTACTACTGGCCCACGATGGTAGCAGATGTGATAGATTATACAAGAAAGTACAAAGCCTGCCAAGTCCACGCGGACTTCATCCACCAACCATCCGAGTTTCTAAATCCGACAATGGCGTCCTGGCCATTCGAAGCATGGGGAATGGACATCATCGGTCCGATTACTCAACCTTCCTCCCGAGGACATCCCTTCATACTCACGATCACGGATTACTTCTCCAAATGGGCGGAAGCTGTTCCGCTCGCAGAAGTAAAGACTTCAAACGTGATCAGCTTCCTCAAGCATCATGTCATTTATCGCTTTGGACTGCCCCGAAGGATCATCCACGATAATGGTCCGCAGTTTGCAAGCCACACCTTCTACCGGTTCTGCGACAAATATGGCATCCAGAATATCTCTTCGACACCATATAATCCGGCAGCAAATGGGTTGGCAGAGGCATTCAACAAAACAATTATCAAACTTCTCAAGAAGTTTGTATCTTCCAACAAACGCAACTGGAATGAGAAGCTTGGTGAATACTTATGGGCGTACCGTACTACAGTCCGAACGGCCACTGGGAACACGCCATTTTCCCTGGTGTATGGGAGTGAAACAGTCCTCCTATTGGAGACTCAAATACCCTCACTCTGCGTCGCCCTTACTTACCAATTGACGACGGACGATAACTACCGTCGTCGGCTATAAGAGTTGGAGGCCTTAGATGAAAAGTGCCTCTTAGATGAAAAGGGCCTTTTATCATCGAGGTCGTATTCTCCGACGGTGCTTACCGCCTCGCAAAAAAAATGGAGACTTGCTCATGTTGCCCGTCAACGGCAAGTTCCTGAAGAAATACTATGTTTAAACAACATATTCCGATCATCGAGTCATGTACCCGCTGGTGCCGCTGAACTCATACTCATAATATCCCCGATCATCGAGTTATGTACCCGCTGGTACCGCTGAACTCATACTCACAATATTCCATATAATCGAGTCATGTACCCGCTGGTACCGCTGAACTCACTCTCATAATATTCTAGATCATTGAGTCATGTACCCGTTGGTACCGCTGAACTCACTCTCATAATATTCAAGATCATCGAGTCATGTACCCGCTGGTACCGCTGAACTCACTCTCACAATATTTTAGATTATCAAGCCATGTACCCGCTGGTACCTCTGAACTTGCACTTTGATTCCAAAATTCACGGATTGTCGAGTTATGTACCCGCTGGTACCCCTGAACTTACATCCCGGTCACTCCTTCGGGGGAAAGTTATGTATGACCATACCTCTGAACTTTCTTTCTGAAGGAGCTCCTTCCTCATGATCCACTACCCGCACTCCCAGTGCACAAAAAAGGTAACAGATCCACAAATTTCCAAAACGACCATGTCGATGTTACCTCTGAGTCACCTTAACTCCGCCAAAAAAAATTATCCCGCTACATAGAACTTCCATGTCCTTATGACCTCTGAGTCGTTCTACGTACCCCCCTTTACTGAGCCCACTCCTGCCATGTCCTCATTACCTCTGAGTGGGAAGGCTCCGTCGAAGAAACACTCATACTTGCCATGTCCTCATTACCCCTGAGTAAGTATGTTGATTCCCTTTCGACTTATTATCTGTACCACAACCGGAGTACGCCAAGGATAATAGGTCCACAAATATCCTCCGCCGAGTCCACTCCTGCAATGTCCTCATTTCCTCTGAGTAGGAAGATTTTGCGGTAAAAAACCCTCATGCTTGCCATGTCCTCATTACCTCTGAGTAAGTATGTTGGTTTCCTTTCATCCTATTATCTGTATCCTAAGCCAGGGAACGCCAAGGATAATAGGCCCACAAATGTCCTCTGCTGACCACAAATGTCCTCAGTTGACCACAAATGTCCTCTGTTGACCACAAATTTCTCATCATGCCCCGGGAGCCCAGCTGCTCCATGGCATTCTTTCGCCCGATACCAAGAACCTCCATATCCGCCTTACCGCGGAGTTGTTCTAGGTATCCCTATCAAACTTATTATCCGTACCTAAAACTAAGGTATGCCAAGGATAATAGGTCCACAAATGTCCTCTGTTGACCATAATGTCGTACTAGGTCCCCTATTACATCCACATCTTTCCTCATCATCACATGCTTTCGGAGCCCAGCTGTTCCATAGCATTCTTTCACCCAATGCATAGAACTTCCATGTTGATAGCACCTCTGAGTTGTTCTATGTATCCTCATTCGAGTTCACTCCTAGCACGTCCTCATTACCTCTGAGTAGGAAGGCTCTACTTTAGACCCATATTTACCACGTCCTTATCCCCTCTGGGTAAATATGATGGTTCCCTCTCTCAACTTATTATTCGTACCTAAAATCGAGGTACACCAAGGATGATAAGTCCACATAAAATCTCCAGCGGAACTACCCAAACCTATCACGTCCATGCTACCTCTGATTAGATTGCCACACCCAAACAACTCTACTTTCCATGCTTCTTATTCAAAGTGTTCCAAATTTACAATTTGGAAACTTTGAAGGGGGTCCTGTAGAAGCATATAAAATATTGCTTTTAGTCCCACATCGGAAAGGAGAAGAAGAAAGGGATCACTCCATTCTATAAATAGAGCCCCCTTTTCCTCCTTGAAAAGGGCACTAACTTCTCTTCCCTCCTTCCAACTTGGGCTCTTTCTACTACGCACCTTCATGTGCTAAGTCGAAGAAGTCTAGGGCAGCGCGGGCTCGTCGAGCTCAGTCAGCTGTCCCAACCTCTGACCATCAGAGCACCCCGCTAACTGTTAAAATGGGCCTCTGATGGAAAGTTGTAAACATGATACCTACGCACTCGTATGTTCGGGATACCCAGGCCCCAAAAACGAGTACAAAGGTTGACCGAGATATCATTGACTTGCGAGATGGAATCCTTCACAAGCGCAAGGAAAGAAGGGGATTCTCTATGCCGCTCGAATTCAACATGGAGCTTCATGCGGCTCAAAATCCAGAAAGCTTCATGCGGTCCAAAAGCAGCTGGGGGCCTTAGGCGGCCCAAAATCAACATGGAAGCCCATACGGCTCAGCCAGAAGGAGCCTCATACGGCTTAGAAACTCATGCGCACTGAAAGTCTTCTGGAGCCTCATGCAGCTCGGATAAGCTTTATGCGGTTACGACTCCGGTCATGACGACTCTTTATGCGGCTTGAGTATGAAGACTCTCATGCGGCTCGAGTATGGAGACACTCATACGGCTCGGTCGTGACGACTCTTCATGCGGCTCGGTCATGATGACGCTCACGCAGCTCGAGTATGAAGACTCTCATGCGGCTCGGTCATGACGACTCTCATGCGGTTCGGGTATGGAGACTCTCATGTGGTTCGGACACGACGACTCTCATGCGGTTTGAGTGTGATGACTTTCATGCGGCTCATAAGTACAACAGTTGGGACACGTGGCTGGACACGTATCAAAAGCCGATAATATCTCAATAATTCAGATCTACTGTAATCAAAGTAATCTCTAGATTGGGTCGAATCCCAATAATCATAACAAACAGTGGGGACACGTGGCAGAGAATGATTCAGATTTATTCATTCAGATTTACAAACGTCAACAAATCATCATGATGCATATTTGTTCCAATCAGCATTAATTACTGATAAGATTTGGCGCTATCTACATTAATGGTCCAGATTCATCATACTCAAGACTAATAGCCCAGATTGATCAATCAATAGGCCGCTGCTACTTCAAGAAGGGGTAATCATTGCAAACCCTAATGATGACCCCATTCCTATAAATAGCAAGGTGTCATTCCCTTGCAGAAAGAGGAAAAAAAAGGAGAGAAGAAGGAGAAGGAGATTCTCTGATAAAAATAAAGAGATACAAAGATCCAGAGAGCCACAGAAAGAATACACAGAGATCAAAAAGAGGGCATTTCTTCATCAACGCCAAACAGTTCTTCTACAGAGCCAAGGCTGCACCCGATCGTCCAAGGAGTAAGGCAGAGCTGCCATCGCTTTCCCGAGTCTCTATCGTCACCCTCCAGAATCTAAAATAAATAATTGTACTTAGATTGTTTTACCTAGGCTTTCGTCCCTAGGCTTTCTTTGTACAAACGAGTTTGTATTGTAAAGTAAAAGTTCGGTCCTCCGATAATTGTTCTGTTCTTTTATATTTTATGGCAAACAATCATTCCATCTAATTGTCTGTTCTATTTATAGACAGAGATTCCTGAAACAACGAAGTGACACATTCATCTGACGGTTCGCCCGTTCATTACATTCATCTGTGTTTGCAAAAACAAAAGTATAAAACTTTATTGATACAAACTTTGTAAAGATTACAAGAATTCTAGAAAAGTACAACTGTAGGAATCCAATCTAGAAGACGATTGCTTTATCCCTTGGACGATGTGAACTTTGAAGACGGTAGCCTCTGAAGTTGACTTGAAGGCAAAAGCCTCGGAGAATTGAAGGCAAAAGCCTCGGAAGAATACAGCAGCACTTGGACAAGAACTCGTGGACTTTCTGATAATTCTAAACATTATTTCTGATTTCTTATCTGTGATACCCTTGAATGGAGACTTGAAACTCTATTTATAGAGTTCTGGAAATAACTAACTTTTAGTTATTCTAGACTGCGCATGATGGATTGCGCATGAATTGGATTATGCAACAGTAGACTGCGCAGGCAGTTGTCTGATCATGGGCAAACTGTCTTAGACACATGGCATCATTTGATTGAAATGCGCATGATCGTGCATAGACCGTTGCCACGTAATGAGCAATTGATGGCATAAATGCCACGTATATGTTGTCAGTTGTGTTGATAGAGCACGCAACCTAATTTGTGCTGGCTTTAGATTGTGCAGGAATGGACTGCGCAGGCATGGATTGTGCCAATATGGATTACGCATCAGATAGGTTGGCCGATTGCGCTGCCAGCTGTCCTTGAGTACCGTACTGTACGATTAAACAAACAATCGCCTCGTTCTCCGTGCTGTCAGCTGTCAGAAGATTTGATTGTGTCAGGTAATGATGATTATTTGCCACGTCAGTCTGCGCGCTTGAGAGTGTGAGCAGTCTAGTGTGCGCAATCTGTATGCTACGCAATCTGATGTCTGTGCAGTTCATTTGAAAGATACATTTCTCGATCTTCATGACTTTGTTGATATGTGCAACTAGATTTTTTAGGACCTACAAGACCCCCTTCAAAGTTTTCGAAAGTTGAACTTATTCAAAATTTCTAAATACTTTGAATTTTGAAATTTCAATCAAATTACGCATGTATTGAGCTGTCTGCGCAATCGGATGGATCAGTCCAACTTTTTTGGCGCAGTCTGAGGCAGTCGTTACTCCTTAAAAAACTATAAATAGTTCTCTTCGATATTTATTTCATTTTTACTTTGCTTTTATGATCTGAGAGAGAAGTCTCGAGCTATTCCTTTCTTTCTTCTCCATCGAATCTCTATAGCTCCCAAGCGATCCTCCGCCGATGCCAAGGGCAAGGCCCCCGCCGCGTCTTCGAGTAGGGTTGCGCGACGTCCTTCTCACCACGAGACTGCGCATCCCGTATTGCAAGGTAGATGACCCAATCAAAAACTCTCTTTAGGGTTTTTGATTTCAATGTTCTTCAGAATCCATCTCTTTTTAGAGATGTGATCATGCTGCGCTACCCTTTTTAGGGTTTTTGTTGCACAAAATAGTTTATTCTTCATTTTTATGAAGAATAACTTCTTGCACAATCTGTTGAACTGCGCTGGCAAAAGTCAGCATAATTTGCTGATTTGCGCGGGACTACCAGCGCAATCTGATGACTGTTTGCTGTGCAGTCTGATTGCTGCGTAGTCTGATGATTGTGCAATCTTATATTGCGTAATCTGATGATTGCGCAGTCTAATGGTTGCATCCTTGATTTTCCTTTGTGCTAAATTTTTATTTTCTCTGTTTGATGCAGTTAATACCAGAGAAGATCCGGGGTATGAGAACTTTGTAGGGACTCTTTCAGAATCGGAATACAAAGAGGACTTGTCCCATGTGCACTATCCACAGTATGATCTGCTAGCTTCCCGCCAAGCTATCTTGGTAGCCCAAGATAATGAAACCCTGTTATGTCTGATGAATGGGCAACCTTTGGAGTCGGTAGATGCCATCATTCACAAGAAACCCCTATTTCTGTTTGGCAAGGCTTTTGAGAAGAGCTCTCAGCCAAGGCCAAGGATGGAAGAACGGATTGTCCATCAGAAAGACAGGACAATCTCGATACCAGATGTCTCCCACTGCCTCCCCTTATCTTAATATGCTCATGCAAGCTATCCGAAGAAAATAGAATGGAATCTCACACCTTTTCAGGATGCCCGTCCAGGAAAGATTTCTGTGAAGAAGGGATCTGACAAGAAAGACATGTTCTACAGTTCTTCGGAACGATATAGTGTCTTGCTCAGAGGTTTAAAGCCCGGTTGTATTCCGCCAGAAAATTCTTCTTTGTTATTGCCCGTGAGAGTTCGAATATTCGCGAATGCGTTCGCGAAGGTTGAAGGGAGGTATCCAGATCAAGACCTCACATTAACTGGACTGGTGAATCCAGACTTTAAGAGATGGAATTGTATAGCAAATTGGATTTTGACTAAGTTTGAAGACAAACTTCAGTATATTAACTTGTATCAAGCAGTGCATGCCACTGTTTACGGTTTTGCTCCCAATTTGCATCTATTCCTGGCTCTAGCAGAGAGATACAATTACAGGACAGGGTCTTTTATGACTCCATGCGGAGAGATCGGGGTTGCCCTTCACGAGATGCAGTACATCTCTTACTTGCCGATGGGGGATGCCCCGTATAAGGAATTTGTCCCAACTAATGATGAATTGGACAAACTTCGACAAGAGAATGTAGACATGGTAGCAGTCTTCAAAGAACTGCTGTGTCATTATAAAATCTGTTCTCTATTTTACGAAAGTGGTACATCTAATACCTGCTATTCGTCCAAATGGTTGCCTTATCTGTTCCTCAACCATATTAAAGAAAAGAAGACCAAGGAACATGATAACTGCTATCCCGACTTCTTTAAACCACTGAGCAGCACTGAAGTGGTGAAGTTGATGGAGGTAAGTGGGGATTTGGATGAAAAGATCAAGGACGATTATCAATGTCCTCCTCTAAATAAAGGATACACTCTCGAGAGTTATATGAGAGTGGGATATCGATTCATGTCAAAAGAAGCCCAATTAGCAGGATTTCTGACGTACTGGCTCCGTCGGTTCGTCGTCCCTGGATCAAGTGCCGTAGACCGCTTCCATCGTGGTGTTTTTTTTGCCGTCGTTCGATTAGTCTTCGACTACAAGATGGATCTCTTATCGGCAATGACTTGTAGATTGAACGCCGGTCTCCGCCTGTACGTCAATTTGATGCTGAAAGCTAAGGGCGAGAAAGAATTTCCTCGGCTAGAATTACCGTATACTTATCTGTTCGGGTGGTTGCTTCTACACCATCCTACTTTGATGGACCCCAACATGGGACCAGTTGGTGGCAGCTTTTTACGAAGATACTCCCAAGGTAAGTGGAAATACACTTCTTTGAGAGATTGTAGATATGCTTTGAACCTTGGTAAAGGGTGGAACTTCTATTGCACTTACCCTCCTCCTGGATATGAACAAATGTCGACCAACATGGTTGACTCAAAGATGCAACCTTTGAGCCGTACAACTTTTAATTGGTTGAAGACAATTCGTCCATCCCACTTGGTGTATCGATTTGAAGAAGAATGCTTCTTGGAGCCATATCTTCCCAGCCGGTTTGTTCGGCAGTTTGGATTTGACCAATTCCATGTAGGTAATGCCATCACATGCCTACAAGAAAAAGGTTTCTTGATAGATGGAGCCCGATCTTGGGCTCATTACAACGCTCGAGATACAAAAGCAACATTCTCGATGCCGGTGAATAGTAGTCATGGACCTCGTATGCTGTTCACCTATTCGGTGTTTTATACATCAGCGAACACTTTTGCAGAGAACTTCAATCTTGCGGATAGCTTCGTATCTGCAACAAGATTGAAGAAGGGAGGAGTCATCATGTCAATTCCATGTAATGATGAGGTGCACGAGCCAGTGGATGCACCCTTAGAAGTTTCGAGAGACGCTATATTCCCTGAAAAGGTTAACGCGCCACTGCATGTTTCTTTGAAGGTTGCTAAATCTCCAGCCAAGAAGAGAAGGAGAGAGGAACCTTCCATCCCAGTTGCGAAGAAGAAACTGATCTTGGATCATTCTTTAGAAAAGATTACTACCAGATCTCAATCTCGACAGCTGGCCGAGACAATTCAGTAGGAAGAAGCCGCCACACCGACCTCTGTTCAAAAACATGTCAAGACAATAGACGCAGAGAGTCCTGAGAGACCTCTGCATAGAAGGAAAAGGTTGGTCCGCAGAAGACAAGTTTCATCTTCGATCGTGATAGACGCTGCAGCGGGACTCACCATGCCCTCTCCCACTCCTGTTTCCGAGTCTGGGAATAAAACTCCCAGTCCAGAGCAGAGAGAGGAAATTAAGCAGAGGGAAGAGCTGGACCAGAGAAATGAGGCTGAAGAGCCTAGAGATAACATTGTAGAGGAAGAGCATAATATCGTACGATCTCCTTTGCCCACAACAGCGGAAATTAATCTTTCTGCCACACCGGGAGCAACCCTTGCTGAAGAAGATCGTTTAATGGTCGACGCTTTATATGACTGTGACTTCGGTTATCAAGAAGAAACTGATCATGCCGCTGATGCTGCTAGTGAAGAGGTTCCCGAGGACAACGAGAACGAGGAAAACACCTCATCAGAAACTGCTGATGAGACACAAAATCCAGAAGAAAATGTTGAGATCCATAGATCCCCTCAAGACACTCTGATTTCTGAAAAGGAGGCTGAGGTGCCGAGATCTCCTGAGAAGATTGCTGATGAAGAGGTGGATGTGGAGAAAACTCTAGTTGCTGCTCTCGAAGGTATTGTAATGAAATTAACGATCTTCTTTTAATAAGTAATTTGATAGCTAACACCGTTACTTTTATTCATACAGAACCCGGATCCTCTTCTGCTCCTCCAACATGTATGGATATAGTACTGGCAACGACAATTGCCCGTAGCAGCCGCCATTTGTCTTGTGGCTCTGAAGCAGGAAGTAGCCAGGCCGTAGCATCTGAAGCTACTTCTGCTCAGCTAAAGTCTGTTCCTGCAGATGATAGGCTTATTGCTGAATCCACCCATGGTAAGACTGTTTCACTTTTGATTCTCTTTATCAATAGCCAATGACAGGTAAAGTGACAGTATTTGATTTTGCAGAGAAACAACCAGGAGGAGCAACCAGCTCTACTTTGGTTCCCTTATTCAAAGAGCCTGCTGTTCAGATACGAGAAGTTGAGCGTCCTGCTGCTTCGTCATCAACAGGAGTAGCTGCGACTCCTGGTGCTCTGGCGACTAATCAGCTTGTCATCCAATCATTCGCCAGATGCTTCTTCAAGTCCTTGGGACCTCTGATCAAGATAATGATGGATAAAGAAGATGCTGATTTTTACATGGTTAGAGGTCCGACCTCTTTCTTGGTGAAGGCCATCCGGGAGCAAGGTGATGAGGGTCAGGACACTTTCCTTGACCATATATTGAATGAGCTGGAAATCTCCATAAAGAACTATAAAGATCTCAATAAAGGGGAAGTGGAACCTTTAGTGCAGGCAGAGTTTGAACAAATGGCTCAGGCAACTGCAATTGAAAGAGTGAATCTCCAAAACCTCTTGGATGCTTATACTACTAAATTTGCTGAATATAATTCCAAGTTGGACTCGGTGATCTCGACTGCTGAGAGGAGAGAGAGAAGGATTGTCGAGCTGAGAGCGGAGATTTCTCGTCTCGAAGAAGAATTAGAAAATGAAGTTACAGAGCATCAGACTTCAGTCCAACAAATTGATGCTCTAACTCAGGAAAGAAACGAGTATGTAGCAGCTCATGATGCGGAAATCACTCGCCGAATGGTGACCATGCCCGTTTTTAACGAAGAATCTGGGATGGAAGAGGCCAGGAGGAAAGTGATGGCATCTCGTGAAGAACGGCTGCAGATTCTAAAGCAGCAAATTGCTATTCTGATAATGCCTCCGTCTCAATAGAAAGAACTTCTTGTATCTTCTTATCTTTCTTTATGCTATGTATGTCTTAAATATTTGATCAATAAAAGACATTTTGTTGTGGCACTATTATTTTTTTTGTATATCTTATTCAGATATAAATAACAGCGATATAAAATATATTCAGAGGTGCAGGACATGATATATTTCTTGATGATTTTGTAGAAAATAATTATATTCATTATATCTGCTCAGAGGTAATATGGACGTGGCAGAATATAATTTGTCGAATATGATTATTTCAATACATAACTTAATCAAGGATGATAAGTTACTGATGTGGATGAAAATGAACGAAAATGAATCATCAAAAAGGTATGAACAAAATAAATCGTCATAATGAACAGATAAACCGTCGGATAATAATGAACAGATGAACCGTCAAGTGATAATGAATAAACGGGCGAACCGTCAGATGGATGTAAATGAACGGAGGAACCGTCGAATAAATGTGAACGGATGAACCATCGGGATGATAATAAATGAACGGGCAAACCGTTAGATGGATGTGAATGAACGGATGAACCGTCTGATATTAATGAACGGATGAACCGTCAGGTGATGTTGAATGAATGGACGAACCGTCGGATGAATGTGACGTTTCATTATTTTGAGAATCTCTGTCTATAAATAGAACAGAAATCTGGAAGGAATGATTATTTCCACTTTTCAACAAAAAGATGTCGTCCGGAGATGCATCCAAGAAAGTCGAAGTCATCCCAAAGGTTGAAGCGGGCATTGAAGAACATCCGGCCGAACTGGTCCAGCCAAAGCAGGCAGAGGCAGGCGAAGGTTCGTCTGCACCCAAACCACCACAAGATATCCTGGACTTCCTGCTTGAACCAGGAAAGACTGAAAAGGAAGAGACCATGAGGATGGCTACCTGTAAGTTCCTCGTGGGTTCCAGCAAAGATGTTCTCAGCTCTTTTGCCGATTATGTCTTTGATAAGGACAGCAGTGGTCCCCGTCCCAATGTCGATAAGGATGACAATGATCTTCCTTAATATCATGTAACATCATTTATGATGAAATAAAAATCAAACTTTATTTATGAATTGTCTGATCATATTTACATAAATTTCTGTTACAATTATACATAGTATTCTTGAGGAATTTTCCATTGATAGGCATCATTGCAACTCGACCATCTAATTCTGTAAGTTGATACGCTCCATTTGAAAAGACTTTGCTGACAACATAAGGTCCTTTCCACTTCGCATCGAACTTGCCTTTGCTCATGTGAGTCATAGTCATAGGACGTCTGACTGTTAGAACAAGTTCTCCTTGCTGAAAGACTCTGACTTAAACTTTGCGGTTGAAAGTCTTCGAGATGCGGGCTTAGTATAACTCAATATGTTGCTGAGCTATTAACCGTTTCTCATCGAGTGCCTCAAATTCTTGAAGTCGTAGAAGATCGTTGTTCTCTGTAGTGAGTTCATTAGCAATGGCAATCCTTAAAGAAGGAATTTGAAGTTCTAGAGGAAGAACTGCTTCATAATCGTACACCAGAGAGAAAGGTGTAAAGCCTGTGGGATTGCGGACCGTAGTTCGATAGGCCCATAAACATTTACCAAGCTTTTTACTCCAGTTCTGTTTGTTAGTAGATACAAACTTCTTGAGGAGTTTGATGATAGTTTTGTTGAAAGCTTCGGCCAAATCATTAGCAGCTGGATTATAGGCTGTCGAAGCGACATTGTCAATTCGGTGATCATCGCAGAATCTGTTAAATTTCTGGCTGATGAATTGTGGTCCGTTGTCGTGGATGATTCTTCGAGGTACACCAAATCGATAGATAACATGGTGTTTAACGAAGTTGTTGACGCTGTTGGTCTTGACTTCAACCAAAGATATAGCTTCAGCCCATTTGAAAAAATAATCGGTTATTGCTAGTATGAACCGATGTCCTCTAGAAGAAGGAGGATTGACGGGTCCGATGATGTCCATATCCCAAGCTTCAAAAGGCCAGGAAGCAGCCGTCGGATACAGAAATTCTGAAGGTTGATGAATGAAATCTGCATGGATTTGACAAGCTCGACATTTCTTTGCATAATCAATGGCGTCAGATACCATAGAGGGCCAATAGTAACCCATACGTCGGATGCGATCCTGTAGCTTAGGACCGGGTTGATGTGCTCCGCAAACTCCGTCATGAGCTTCACGCAATACTTGTTTTGCTTCATCACTAGCAAGACAACGCAAGAGAAGACCGTCGTAAGTTCGTCGATAAAGATTTTTGGTAGTATGATTGTAGTAGAAACGGAGAGACCGTCGACGAATACTCGTAGCTTCTTTTGGATCTTCAGGAAGTATGTCATGAACAACAAAGTCGATGAAGAGAGTTCTCCAATCTTCATTGATAACATTGACTTCAGTAAGATTACTGAACTCAATATTACGATTGTTTTCAATGTAAAATAGCTCACGATTGGAAATAACCACTACTTGCTGTCTTTTGATGGGGATGGCTAAGACTGCTGCAAGATTGGCCAAAGTATCTTCTTCAGTATTACAAGCTCGCCGAACATAGTCTATGAAGAAGGCTTTAAATGACGTAGCCATGTTGGTTGCTGCTTCATGATAAGGCACTAGATCTTGATGACGAACTTCATAGATTCCTCTAACCTAATTAACAACCAGCTTAGAGTCGCCATAGACTTCAAGATAATCGACGTCAAGTTGTTTGGCTAATTGAAGACCAATGAGTAGAGCATTGTATTCTGCCACATTATTGAAGCATGGTTCATCTAGAGAGTAGGCTCTTTGGATAGTTGATCCGTCTGGAGAAACAAGAACAACTCCGACTCCTGCTACAGTGGCACCATTGGGTCCGATTCTGGATGCTCCGTCAAAGAATAGACGCCAAGTAAGAAATTCTTCAGAGATCAAGTTGACTTCCAACGTCTCGTCTGGAATTTCATCGTAGAGTTTGGACGTCTCTGGAACAGGATGAGCTACTAAGAAATCCGCCAATGCTTGACCTTTGACAGATTTTTGAGGAACATATACCATGTCATATTGGGCTAGCAGATTGGCCCATGTAGCCAGCCGAGAATTGAGTGTGCTGGGTTTCTTTATGAGTACCCGAAGAGGATTGACTCGGGATATGACATGAATGGTTTGACCAATGATATAATGCCGAGTCTTTTGAACAGCAAACATAAGAGCTAGACATTCTTTTTCGACTGGACTATAACGGTGTTCAGCACCAATCATAGTACGACTGAGGTAATAGATAGCCTGTTCGTGGCCTTCTTTATTTTTTTGGGCAAGTAAAGCACCCAATGAATGGTCCATGGCACGGACATACATTAAGAATGGTATGCCAGAGATTGGTGGCACCAAGACTGGTGGATTCATGAGATATCGCTTGATGTCGTCAAATGCTTGTTGACATTCTTCGGTCCAAACGAAAGATACACCCTTCTTTATGAGTTGAGTGAATGGTCTGCAGCATCCAGACAGATTCGAAATAAATCTCCTGATGTACGCAAGTCGACCTTGGAATCCTCGTAGCTCTTTTAGGTTGCGTGGAGGACGCATCTCTTGAATGGCTTTGATCTTCTCGGGATCCACGTGTATACCCTTAGAGGTAATGATGAAGCCGAGAAATTTGCCACTAGAGACACCCAAGAATGACTTGGCGGGATTCATTTTGAGTTGATGTTGGTGCATGAGATTGAAGATAGTTCTCAAGTCTTTGATGTGATCTTCCTTTAGACGACTTTTGACAGCAATATCATTGACGTAGCATTCGACAGTCTTACGCAGATGATCTCGAAAGATGGTACTCATAGCTCGTTGATATGTCGTACCAGCATTCTTGAGACCAAACGGTATCACAGTATAGCAATACACTCCACGAGGAGTGCGGAAAGAAGTATGCTTTTCATCTTCAGGATTCATCCGAATTTGATTGTATCCGGAGAATCCGTCCATGAAAGATATTCTTTCGAACCCACATGTATTGTCAATCATGACGTCCATGATAGGGAGAGGAAATTCATCTTTTGGACATGCTTTATTAAGATCCCAGAAGTCGACGCAAACTCGAACTTTGTCAGTTTTCTTTAGAACTGGGACGACATTGGCTACCGAATCAGGATGCTGCTCTTCTCTGATAAAGCTGCAAGCTATGAGCTTTTTGACTTCATCGTCGATTGCGTCCATCATTTCTGGCTTGAAACGCCGTTGTTGTTGTTTGACCGGTTTTGCATTCGACAAGATGTTCAGTTTTTGAGTAGCAACTTTGGGATCTAGTCCTGGCATGTCTTCATAGCTCCAGGCAAAGACATTAATATATTCTTTAATCAAAAGAATTAACTCTTGTTTATCCTTTTCTGGAAGATTCTTGCTGATAAATATTGGACGAGGTGATCCGTTCTCTCCTACATCAATTTGAACCAATTGATCTTCGGTAGGAGGTTCCTTTTGTTTGAATCGGAGTTCCCATTGGGTATCCATTCGTTGAGCCCAAGGATCTGTTTCAGGGTTTTCTTCAAGATCCTCGTCATAGCCTTCTAGAAGTTCGGCAAAGACCATGTTAGAAGACACAGTCAGCCGAAGAATTTGACTAATGCTGGTGTCAGAATCCCACGATCTGGAATCAGAAGAGTTAGAGCGTTCTTCACTATCGGATTCAGAAACTGTTGGGGCTAACATTGGAGGAGAAGCATATCCAAGACCTCTTTTGGTCCTGCTGTAGTACATCTCTGACTTTTCTTTCGGCACAGTCGTACGGATAGGAATTCTCCGTCCTTTACCGTAGTTGAGGCCGCTCTTGAAGTCGTAACCCATCTTTCGGATGATATCTTTTGATTGTTGACTGTAACGACGGAGTTGAAGATGTCCCGTGTCGTTAACTTTGCTATCATCCGTATAGCTGAATTGTTGTTCCGGTCCTTTACTAAAAAGTATTGGACTTTTGCCTTTCTTTCGAGCAGGAACAATTCGGTATGAATCATCTGGGTGTTCAAAAGAGACTTCAGTTTGAAGAGATTGCACAACTCCCATTGTAAATGACTAAAAGCTATCTAACATATCCAAGTAGCATTTAGTATGATAAATAACATCAGTATACTGGAAAGTAGATGCTTTTTCATCGATTTGTACATTGGTATTTACAGCAGGACCTTTAGCCTTAGTAGGCTTGGTCAGATTGATTACAAGAGGGGGAGAAGAAGAATATGGAGAAGGATTAGCTTTGTTACGACGGAGGTCGATAACAAGCTGCTCAGAGGAGGTGAGCTCCCTTTTTTCCTTGTTATGAGGTAGATCTATAACAAGTGGCTCAGAAGAAGTGAGCTGCTTTTTGTCCTTGTTACGACGTAAGTCAATAACAAGCGGCTCAGAAGAGGTGAGCTCCCTTTGATCATGATCATCATCCGTTGGTTTTTTCTGAACTGGCAAGTGAATAGCCAGTGGATTGGAAGATTGAGGACGAGAAACATGCCCTTTGACAGGTATGATAAGAGTGCCTTTGGGCACTGCTTCTTGCTCTTCTTCAGTATCCAGAGACAAGACAACCTTCATGAATTCGTCCTTGTACATGCGAACGTCGTTGCAGTATGCTTCAACGCCTTTGAAAGGATAGAGATCAGCAACTTCCTTCTGAACTTCTCTATTGTCATCGATATATTTGAAACATTGATGAAGAGTTGATGGAACAATGTTGTGTTCATGTAGGAATGGTCTTCCTAATAAAGTATTATGAGAACAACCATGATTGTCGATGATATAGAAGGTCACCTTTGTGCGAAGATTGCCTATTTAGAGTTTTAGACGAATCTTGCCCAGAGGTTCGCTCCTCCCTTGATTGAATCCAAGGATGGTGGTGATTGTACTGGAGAGACTATGTACAGGGATCTTCAGCGCATCCAACATTGTCTTCGGCATGATGCTAAGGACAGACCCTGGTCTATCAGAATACGATCAACTTTTATTGAATCGACATATCCTGTATAGTAGAGAGGACGGTCATGTCTGTTGTCTTCCATCAACAAGTCATCTTGAGTGAAAGTCATGTTTGGAATTAATTCCAACACGCTATGACAATGGAGGCAAGAGACAGGCTCTGATGTAGGCTTCTTCAGAAGGGCTAGACAAGTTTCAGCTTGCATGAGAGCCTCACTCAGAGTTTCTCGAGTTTCTTTAGAAAGACGTAAAAGCTCAAAAATTGACAACCGGGCCGGTGTATTGGCTAACTGAGCCAAAATATCGAAGTTGTAAGGCTTTTCAAGTCCTGTAGGAGATGACTTCTTCAAAGGTTTGTCGAAGCGGACTTGATGTTTCCTTTATCAGCGACCGTCGGCTTGGGAGGAATGGGTACCACTACCGGTGAGGAAGCGGTAGGAATATCCACAGTAGAAGCAGGCTGCACCAGAGCAGGTTCAGAAGAAGAAGCAGGATTCTCTTGGGCTTCAGGATAATCCTTTAGATAAGCTTTCCCTGACCTAGTGCCCAACAGGATTTCTTTATCAACTATGGGGTCAAAAGACACCATATTGCAAATCTTTGTCTTTGGAGCGGTCTTTCTTCTTAGAGGAAGAGGGAAGTTCAAACTCTGAAGCAAGATCCGGATGAATCCACATAATCTCGCCATTGTCAAGAGACAAGGGGACGAGACCTTCACTTTGTGGAGGAGGAAGATTCTCAATCTCAAGAGTAGCTTTGGGGATAGGAATGATGCCATGCTGCACCATCTGGGGCGGGAAGTCACCGAACTGAACTGATACCATGTTTGCAGTAACAGTCTTCTCGTCTTGTTGTAGTGACGACGCCAGCGTTGACCAGCTCCTGAATTTTGCCTTTGAGTACATAACATGCTCGAGTGGGATGTCCGATGAACTTGTGATAGACACAGTACTTGGGATGATCAGTCTTACCGACTTCATCGGGCTTCTTTGGATCTGGAAGTTCGATCTTATTGCTTTTGATTAAGCAATCAAAGATGCTAGCAGTATCATTCTCGTCAAAGGAATACATTACTTTAGGCCGAGGTTCTCTTGGAGGAGGTGCTGAAGGAGTAAAAGTGGACGTAGGAGGAGCTACGTTGACCGCCAAAGATTCTTTGTTCTTATTTAAATTGATGTTCAAAGTTTTTTTGGGTTTGCGGTTATTCTGGCGATTGCCACCGCCTGATGTTTGATGTTCATCCCGGTCGGGGTTAGACATTTGTACCCCTAGCTGCATGAATTTGTCGGGGCTAACTTGAGCTGCTTTAGTGTTGACAATAAAGGATGGCCAACCCTGGAATTGAGTAGACCCCGTCCACATGCTGATGATAGGCAATAGATTTGCCTTACAGGTGTCTATGGTGACAGCAGCCGGAGTTCCCGGTGGCATTTCCAAAGCTTCCCAGCGGAATCTTTCGATGAAACTTTCAGCAGTTTCATTATGCCTTTGTTTGATTTTATTGAGGGCTGACATAGTCATATTATTGATTCCCTCGTAAAATCGTTCCAAGAAGATTTGTTTTAAGCCAGAGAAGGAGGTGATACAACCATCGGGCAAGCTTCTATACCAATCGTATGCTACACCAGCTAAACAGCCGACGAATACTCTGGTAAGAAGAGCGTCATTTGGTTGAAGTTGAACAGTCATAACCTCAAAGTGGTTGATGAACTGACTGGGAGATGTGCTGCCATCAAACAACGAGATAGTTGGAATTTTGTACTTCGGAGGAAATGGGACTTCCTTCCATTCAACTGGGTAGGGTTGCTTAATCCCCAACCTTTGCAAGTTGTCTTTCTCCTTGAAAGCTTCGAACTGAGTTCGCAGGAGCTTCACAGCTTCATTGGCATCTTCCACTGATGTAGAAGGAGCAGGCTGAACCATGGTGTTAGGAGGAGGAACAGCATGCTAAGCACTAGCCCCAGCACCTGACTGACTGGGTGTAGATTGGACTTGTACAGGAGGTATTTGAGTAGGTACTACCCCCAGCCCTGCATTAGCAGGCACCGATGATGCTATGATTTTGGGATTTTTAGGCGGTACTGTCGGTAGTACTGTGTGCTGAGCCACAATGATAGAATGCATACTTGCGACCATTTCTGCCATTGTCTTCAACTTATCTTCTAGTGCATCTATTCTTTGTTCTTGACTACCTGAACTGGAAGCATCAGGATCTTCATTGACAACGTAAGCTGTCACTTCTCTGGGTACAGTGGAAGACACTGTCTGTTCTGAGCGTTCGCTGTATACATCATAGTCGGAGAAAGAATCATCTCCTGAGTGAGAAGAAAGAAGACGTTCAGAAGGATCTTAATGATTCCTTTGACCGATTGTGTCTCGGCTTCGGGATCTGGTATGTTGGAATACTCCTTCAGAAGATTCCTGGAGTAAATCCAAATACCGTTGGCTTGGTCTGCGAGGCTTTCCGTGCTTAGAGCACTTCCTACCTCCAGTGTCTCTGGAGGTCATGTTGACAGAAGCATGCAGAACTTCATCTTCATCTTTCGACATAGATTCAGAGTTAGAAAAGTTCAAACGATCGAAGACAGATCGTCTAGTTGTTTGACAACAACACTTGATAACAACCTTATGATTACAATGATGATGATCACTTGGTTGAATTGGAAGTGTTGAAGTTTTGTCCCGCCTTTGTTTGAGGTGTTCTCGAAGATCGAGAACAGCAACGGGACGAGGAAAAGTTCGAGGGATATGTTCTTTAACAACATTCGGAACATGGTTCCGGTTCTTCAAATGTTTTGTCCCTTGAGTGTACAGGGAAGTGCTCATTTCATTAGCATAGGTGTCCGGATTCTTGATCCTGGAAGTCTGATTCTGATGATGTTTGGTCTTCGGCATTGGTTGTTTACGTTTCACCGAAGTTGGCCTATTGAGATAAGTTCTTAGATCAGCAAACTCACCCCCAGGGGTTTCTGTTTGAGACACCAGCAATTTTTCCTGTCTTGAACGGAAGATCTTGAGGGTTCGGAGATCTTGAAACTCCGCTACCGGAGTAGGCAGAATACCTCTTTGATCAGTACAAGTTCTTTTAACATGGAGAGAAGAATCCTTGTTTGAAAGAATTCTTATACTGACTGATGCCGGAGCACATTCAGATTGATCTTCAACGGTAAAAACCGAAGAAGATTGAGAAGAGACCAAAGGGCCTTTTCCTTTGTTTTGTAGAGAAGGGTTAGCTAAAAAGCGTTTCCCTCTGTTGTCTTCCAAGTCATGGGACAAGGAAGTTTGAGAAAAGACCAAAGGGCCTTTTCCTTTGTTGTGGGGAGGAGGAATAGCCAAAAGACTACCCCCAGTGGATTGCACAGGAGCAGCAGGGTGCTGGAGAGGAGTAGAGCTTTTCTTCCCGTTGTGAGAAGAAGAGAGATTAGCCAAAGGGCTGTCTCTCTTGGATTGTGCAGACATGATTTGTGCATGAATTGATGGTGCACAGGTTTTGGCCACAGAAACTGTGGTTTGCGCATCAGGAGTTCTTGCCACAGAGTGCTTAGGATGGACTCTGGTTGCTGGAGTGTTGGTTTGTGCAAGAAGATTGGCAGCCAACTGCGCCAGAGGCAGAGGAGTCTTATACTTTGATAAGGCAGCATAAGACGTCTTCTGTGCATTGACAGCAGCAGCCTGCGCATGAGTAGTTGAGACAGGTTGTGCAACAGTCTTAGTGGCAGCAACTGTAGACCGTACGGCATATTGCGCAGCAGGTTTCTTGGCAGATTGTGCAGCAGTCTTGCTGGCAGAGTTAATGGTCTGTGCAGCAGTCTTGGAGACCCACACTGGGCGCACTTTGCTCGTGGCAGAAGTGGTTGCAGTGCGAGGAGTGGTCTTCGAGTTGATCATGGCTTCATAGGCTGTCTGGTTGACCTTCACAACCAGAGTCTTTTGCGTCTTTCCGATAGACGCTACGTCACATTGAATTGTCACTTCCTCGCCGGAGGAAAAAGTCGTCCCCAGCAGAGTCGCCATTTTGTTTGCAAAAACAAAAGTATGAAATTTTATTGATACAAACTTTGTAAAGATTACAAGAATTTTGGGAAAGTACAAATGTAGGAATCCAATCTAGAAGACGATTGCTTTATCCCTTGGACGATGTGTACATTGAAGACGGTAGCCTCTGAAGTTGACTTGAAGGCAAAAGCCTCGGAGAATTGAAGGCAAAAGCCTCGGAAGAATACAGCAGCACTTGGGTAAGAACTCCTGGACTCTCTGATAATTCTGAACTTTATCTCTGATTTCTGATCTGTGATCCCCTTGAATGGAGACTTGAAACTCTATTTATAGAGTTCTAGAAATAACTAACTTTTAGTTATTCTAGACTGTGCATGATGGATTGCACATGAATTGGATTTCGCAACAGTAGACTGCGCAGGCAGTTGTTTGATCATGGGCCAACTGTCTTGGACATATGGCATAATTTGATTGAAATGCGCATGATCGTGCATAGACGGTTGCCACGTAATGAGCAATTGATGGCATGAATGCCACGTATATGTTGTTAGCTGTGTTGATAGAGCGCGCAACCTGATTTGCGCTGGCTTTGGATTGCACAGGAATGGACTGCGCAGGCATGGATTGCGCCAACATGGATTACGCATCAGATAGGTTGGCCGATTGCACTGCCAGCTGTCCTCGAGCGTCATGCTGCACGATTAAACAAACAGTCGCCTCGTTCTTCGTACTGTCAGCTGTCAGAAGATTTGATTGTGTCAGGTAATGATGATTATTTGCCACGTCAGTCTGCGCGCTTGAGAGTGTGCACAGTCTAGTGTGCGTAATCTGTATGCTGCGCAATCTGATGTCTGCGTAGTTCATTTGAAAGATACATTTCTCGATCTTCATGACTTTGTTGATATATGCAACTTGATTTTTTAGGACCTACAATCTGACGGTTCGTCCGTTCATCCATTCATCGGACGGTTCATCCGTTCATCCGACGGTTCACCCGTTCATCCATTTATCCGACGGTTCGCCCGTTTACTACATTCATCTGACGGTTCACCCGTTCATTACATTCATCTGATGGTTCATCCGTTCATTACATTCATCTGACGGTTCGCCCGTTCATTACATTCATCTGACGGTTCGTCCGTTCATCCATTCATCTGACCGTTCATCCGTTCATCCGACGGTTCACCAGTTCATCCATTCATCGGACGGTTCACCTGTTCATCTATTCATTCGATGGTTCGCCCGTTTATTACATTCATATGATGGTTCACCCATTTATTTCATTTGACGGTTCATCCGTTCATTACAGTCATCCGACGGTTCGTCCGTTCACTACATTCATCCGACGGTTCACCCATTCATCCATTCATCTGACGGATCATCCGTTCATCCAATTCCTCTGACGGTTCATTCGTTCATTCCAATGATTCATTTTGTTCATGTATTTTGATGATTCATCCGTTCATTCATATCAGTAACTTGTCATGTGTTTGTTATCTTTGATTAAGTTGTCTACTGAAATAATAATATTCAACAAATTATATTCTGCCATGTCCATATGCAGATATAATGAATATAATTATTTTCTAAATCAAGAAATATATCATATCCTGGGCCTCTGAATATATTTTCTATCACTATTATTTATATCCGAATGAGATATGCAATAAATAATAGAGCCACAAAGAAAATGTCTTTTTATTGATCAAAATTAAAAGGCATTACATGTCACAAAGCAGAAGATACAAAAAGTCTTCCAATTCAGCTGGTGGGGTCATCAAAATAGCCATCTGCTACTTTAAAGTTTGAAGTCTCTCCTCACGAGAATCCATCACTCGCCTCCAAGCTTCCTTCATTCCAGACTTATCATCAAAAGTCAGCAAGGTTACTAGTCTGCGGGAGATTTCAGCTTGATGAGTTGTGACATACTCATTTCTTTCCTGGGTTAGAGCGTCCAGTTGCTGAACTACAGCTTGATGTTGTGTGGTCTCATCTTCCATAGCATGCTGAACAAGTCTCAACTCTTCTTGAAGACGGGCAGATTCTGCTTTTAGTTAAGCAACTTTTTTTTCCTTCTTCCCGGCAGCAGATGCTATTATCTCTATTTAAGAGTTATACTCTGAAGACTTGGCAGTGAAAGTGTCCAAGACAATCTGGAAATCAACTTTCGCAACTGCAGCCTCTTGAGACATCCTCTCAAACTCGGCATGTACTAAGGGCTCCACCTCCCCCCGATTCAGATCTTTGTAGATCTTAACTGATTTCTCCAGCTCATCTAGTATGTGTTCATGATAAACTGCTTGAGCTTTATCACCATGATTTCGGATGGCACTGATTAGATAAGAGGTTGGACCTCTAACGGTGATGAAACCAACATCTTCTTTATCCATTACCCTCTCTACTAAGGGTCCCAATGAATTGAAGAAAAGGTTGGTGAAGGAACTAATTATGAATCTGTTAGTAGCTATGGCACCAGGTGTAGCAGCTACTCCCGTGGACGTCGAAGCAGCAGGTGCCTGTACAGATGGACGTTCAGCTTCTTGCACGTGAGTGGAGGTCTCTCTGGACAAAGGAGCCATGGTAGAGCTAGTCGTCCCTTCCAAATGTTCCTCTGCGAAATCAAACAAACACCATCAGTTGGCTGTCATTAGCAACTATCAAGAAGGATCAAAAGTAAGAGCAATCTTACCATTGCTGGGACCAGTGACAAGTTTGTCATCTGCTAACACGGGTTGCAACCTCACAGAAGTAGCTTCGAACGTTACTGTCTGGCTACTACCCGCTTCGGAGCCGACCGAAAAATGTCGACTACTGCTGGCTATCGTCTTTATTGGCACTATATCAGTGCATATGGGAGAAATTGGAGAAGATTCAATTTCTGCATCGATAAAAATTTAGATGTCAGCTATTTAATCTATGAAAAGAAGATTGATAATATTATTCAATACATTTGGGATCAGCAACAGTAACTTCCTCAGGTGCTACTTCCTTGACCGTATTCTTCTCTGGGGTTATATGTGCATCAGCATCCTCTTCTGGATTCAGAGTATCATCAACAGCCTCTGTTGATGTATCTTCATCACTTGCACTTTCTTCTGGTGCTTCTTCACTATCAGTTGCGACGACCGGATCTACATCATCATGGAGGCCAAAGTCGCAGTCATTCAGAGCATCGATCATTAATCGATCTTCTTCATCACGAAGTATTCTCGGTGTAGCTGGAAGCTGGGTAGTTTCCACTGCAAGTGTAGGAGATCGCAACACTTCATCCTCTTTTTCCACGACTTAATCCCTGGTCTCTACAACCTCATCCCTCCTCTCTGGACTTAAAGCTTCTTGTCTGGGCTCAGGGACAGGTGTAGGAGACGACATTGTGATTCCGGCGACAGCACTAGCCACGACCGATGACAGGATAGGTCTTGGAGGACTGGCCACTTTCCTTCTGATAACTATCTTCTTTCTGCGTAGAGGTCTCTCCGGACTATCTACGTCTACAATATCTACCTGCCTTTGAAGAAAGGTCGGAGTCGTCGCTTCTTCTCTTTGAGTCGACTCAGCATGCTGCCGAGATTGCGACCGGGTCGTGACCCTTTCTGAAGATTCTAAGACAAGCTTTCTCTTAGAAACTGGAGAAGAAGGTTCTTCTATCCTCCTCTTCTTCTCATTGGTCGGAGATCTGACAACCTTCATGGAGACGCGCAGTGGCTCATTGACTTCTTCAGGGAAGTTGGCTTCCCTCGAAGCTTCCAACGGTGCATCGGCCGGCTCACACTCTTCATCATTGCCAGGAGCCGACACAACAGATGCTCCCTTCTTTAATCGGGCCACTATCGCAAAGATGTCTGCAAGACTGAAGTTCTCGGCAAAGGTATTCACTGATGTATAGAAGAGTGAATATGCATACAGCATTCGAGGACCATGATTGCTCTTCGTCGGCATCGAGAATGTTGTTCTTGTGTCTCGAACATTATAGTAGGCCTAAGCCCGGGCTCCATCGATCAGATAACCTTTTCCTTGTAGGTACGTTATGGCGTTGCCTACATGAAATTGGTCATAGCCGAATTGGCATGCAAAACGGCTGGGAAGATAGGGCTCCAAATAACATTCGTCTTCAAATCGGTAGACTAGGTGTGACGGTCGGATTGTCCTCAGCTAATCAAAAACGGTATGACCCAAAGGCTGTCTCCCAGAATCGACCAGATTTGTAGACATGTGCTCGTAGCCAGCTGGAGGAGGAACACAATAGAAGTTCCATCCCTTTTCGAGATTCAGAGCGCATCTGCAATCTCTTAAATTGGTGTATATCCACTTACTTTGGGAGAATCTCCTCAACAAGTTGCCGCTTACCGCTCCCATATCGGGGTTCATCAGGGTAGGATAGTGCAGAAGCAGCCATCCGAACAAATATGTGTATGGTAGCTCTAGCCGAGGAAAACTTCCTTTCTCGCCTTTCCTTTTAAGCATCGAATCGACAAAAAGGCGGAGGCCAGCATTCACTCTACAAGTCATCGCTGACAATAGATCCATCCGGTAGCCAAAGACTAAGCGGACGGCAATGAATAGTACGCCTCGATGAAAGCGATCGACGGCGCTGGCTCCAGGGACGATGAATCGTCGAAGCCAGTAGGTAACGAAACCCACCAGCTGGGCTTCCTTTGACATGGGCCTATAGCCCATCCTCATGAAACTTTCAATAATGTCTCCTGTCTTGAAAGGAGGATATTGAAGATCATCATCGATCTTGAGATCCATCTCCTTGTTCTCTTCCATCAACCCTATCACTTCGCTGCTGCTAAGTGGTCTGAAGAAGTTGGATTTGCAGTTATCGTGCTCCTTGGTCTTCTTCTCCATAATGTGGTTGAGAAAGAGATATGACAACCATTTCGTCGAGTAGCAGGTGCCTGACGAACCACTCTTATAGTACAAAGAACAGATCTTGTAGTGGCACAACAGCTCTTGAAAGACGGCCACCATGTCAGCATTCTCTTGACGAAGTTTGTCCAACTCGTCATTGGTTGGGACAAATTCCTCATAAGGAATATTCCCCATTGGCAGGCTCGAGATGTACTTCATCTCGTGTAAACCAGTCCGATCTCTCCGCATGGCGTCATAAAAGTCCCTGTTCTATAGTTGTACCTCTCCGCCAATGCAAGGAATAGATGAGGATTGGGGTGGAAGTCGTAAACGGTAGAGTACACCGGTTGGTACAGCTCAATCTCCTTGAGCTTCTCTTCGAATTGAGCCAATATCCAATTGGCTATACAATTCCATCTCTTGTTATCCGAATTCACCAGACCTGTCAATCGGATATCTTGGTATGGATATCTTCCCTCAACCTTCGTAAACTCATTTGCGAATATCGGCGTTCTGACCGGTAGCAACAGGGAGGAGTTTTTCGGTGGAATGCAGCCGGGTTTCAATCCTCTGAGTAGGGAGTTGTGACGCTTAGAGGAACTGTAGAACATGTCCTTATTTTTTGGCCCCTTCTTCACACAAATGTTCCCCGTTCGGGCTTGCTGAAGAGGAGTTATATCCCATTCCATCCTTCTGGGATAGCCCATAAAAGCATAGCGAGATAGGGGGAGGCATCTGGAAATCTCCGGTAGAAGTATCCTTTGCTCGCCTCTTTGAAAAAGTCTCTGTTCAACTCGAGGTCTGGGGAGAGAACTCTTGTCAAGAGCCTCACCGAACAGGAACAACGGCTTCTTGTGAATAACGGCGTCAGCAGTTTGCAGAGGCTGCCCGTTCATCAGACTCAGCAATGTTTTATTATCATGTGCAGTCAAGATGGCTTGCCGAGATGACGGCAATGCATATTGAGAAAATGTCACATGGAAAAGATCCTCCTTAAACTCAGGTTCAGCCAAAGCCCCTGCAAAGACCTCATAATTGGGGTCTTCCCTGAGGTTAACTGCATCAAACAAAGAGACAAAATTCAGTATATACAAAATCAAAGAGTCTGTTCAAAAGATCATCAAATTGTGCAGTGTCAGATTGCGCTATGTACAAAGCATCAGATTGCGCTAATGCAGCCTACATGCACAAAATATCCAGTTGTTCCAATACATCCACTTGCACAAGACATCAGATTGTGCTAACCAACTTGCACAAGGTATCAGTTTGTGCTGACTCAACAGACTTACGCAAATTGATATATTGTGCCGAACATCTGCCAGCGCTTTCCAACCGATTGCGCAAGAATATAGTTTTCATAAAAATGAAAACTAATGTGTGTGTGCAACCAAAACCCTAAACAGGGTGGCACAATACCATCAAATCTCTAAAAAGAGAAAGGTATGAAGGTTCAAAAATATCAAGAACCCTAAAAAGGGTTTTGATCGAGTTCATCATCTACCTTGCAGCGCTGGGTGGCCAACTTCATAACGAGAGATTCAGGGCACAACTCGAGTCGAAGGTTCGGCCACAGCCTTGCCCTTTTCGGTAGCAGTTCGCTTAGGGGCCATTGACGTCGACGGCAAAGAGAAGGAGAAGTAGTCGGAGAAGATGAGCTCTTGTCTTTTGAGAACGGATGAAAACAAGTAAAGAATGAAAGAAAGAAGAATGGAAACTATTTATAGTTTTTCAAAAGTAACAGTCACCTCAGATTGCGCCAAGAAATTAGGAGCTAATTCCTCCAAACGCACAGTCAAAGCATCACTTGCGCAACTTGATTTTAAATTCAAAATTCAAAGTATTTCGAAACTTTGAATATTTTCAAATTTCAAAAACTTTGAAGGGGGTCTTGTAGGTCCTAAAAATAAAGTTGCACCCATCAAAAAAGTAATAAAAATCAAATTGTGAACCCTTCAAATGAACTGCGCAGGAGACAGATTGCGCAAAAACTCAACTTCGCAAGCTGAACTGCGCACTCATCCGAGCGCGCTAGCAGACGTGGCAACGTCATCATTATCTGACGGAAAATCAAATCTTCTGATAACTGACAGCACGAAAAACGAGGAGTCTGTTCGTTTCTCGAGCCGCGTCGCACTCGATGACAGCTGTACAACCAGCGCAGTCTGACAGCTCAACCTCAGCGCAATCCGAGTCTTAGCACAATCCATTGGAAGCGCAGTCTGATGCTAGCACAGTGCAAGTGGCACAATCCATCAAGATAACTGACATTTCATACGTGGCCTACATGCCATCAATTGCTCACCACGTAGCAACCGTCTGTACACGACCATACGCATTTCAATCAAACAATGCCACGCGTCTAATACAGTTGAGCCATGATCGAGTAACTGCCAGCACAGTTCGTCGACTGTGTAATCCAATGCCTGTGCAATCCAGTCTGCGCAATCCAGAAATAACTACTAATTAGTTATTTTCTAGAACTATATAAATAGAGTTTCAAGTCCTTCATTATCCAGGATTAGATTATTCAAGATCATCACAGAGATCAGGAGTTCTTGCCCAAGTGCTGCTGCATTCTTCAGAGGCTATCGTCTTCAAAGTTCACATCGTCTAAGGGATAAAGCGATCATCTTCAGATCGAATTCCTATAGTTGTACTTTTCCAGAATTCAATTGTAATTTTATTACAAAGTTTGTGAAATAAAAGACTTTTGTTTTTGCAAATAGCTTCTTATTCAAAGTATTCCAAATTTACAATTTGAAAACTTTGAACGTGGTCTTGTAGAAGCATGGAAAAGATGGAGTTTATGCGGATCATCACTCCATGTGGCTAAGTAGACTCAAGCCGCAGAAGCAAGGCTCTCGAAGATCCCATGCGGCCAAGTAAAACCAAGTCGCAGAAGGAATGTTCCTGGAGACCCCATACGGCTAAGAAGACTCGAGCCGTAGAAGCAAGGCTCTCAAAGACCCCATGCGGCTAAGTAGACTCAAGCCGCAGAGAGAAGGCTCTCGAAGATCCCTTGCGACCAAGAAAAAACAAACCGCAGAGGGAAGGCTCTCGAAGATCCCATGCGGCCAAGTGAAACCAAGCCGTAGAAGGAAAGCTCCTGGAGACCCCATGTGGCTAAGAAGACTCAAGCCGCAGAGGAAAGGCTCTCGAAGATCCTATACGGCTAATCAGAGCCGAACCGCAAAAGAAAGGCTCCTAAGGCCACTATGCGGCCAAAATAATTCAGGCTCTACTTTGTGGGGGGACACGTGGCAAGTTGACCAAGTCTCAACCACCCAGATTTGCTATAACAAAGAAATCTCAACAACCCCCACCAGCTGGCAGCCCAAGATCGAGGCTTCATGTGCTGTTACAGACACGTGGCTATGTGGCCCTCCATGCGGCCCAAAATTTGCTTTATGTAGGAATCACTATAAGTAGCAGGGTACCACACCCATGCTAAAGGTTGGCAATCAAGGGCTGGCAATTTCTTCAAGAGCAAAGACGGTGTCTGATAGTCCATGGAGTAAGGCAGAGTTGCTACACTTTTCCGAGCCTCTATCGTTACCCCCACCCCCCCCCCGAATCAAAAATTAAACAATTGTACTTAGATTATTTCCTAGGATTTCTTTCTAGGCTTTTTTTTGTACAAGTGAGTTTGCAATCAAGTTCAATTCATATGTAATTCTTGTTCTTGATATTTAAATGGCAAACAACATCCACCATATTATAAGTCCAGGCAAGTTTATTTAACCATTCTTGATATTTTGGTGTACCATTACATTGACTTCTCATATTATGTTAAAAATGCTAACTACAAAAAAATGTTGAGAGTTTGAAAAAAATATCACACATTCTACGAATTAATCCTTTTTGCTTATCTAATATAAATTAAATAATATCCCACCGTTCAAAATAATTTTCAAAAGAAAATTTTAAACTATTTAAAAACCATGTCCATTATTCATTCTTATTACTTTCAGTAATACAATAAGTAAATGGATATATTTGATAGTTAGGATCATGACCACAAGTAACAAATAAATTACCTTAATATCTAGATATAAGAAAGGTTGCATCAATACTAATTATAGGTAAACAACCGCTTAAAAATCATCCATACATGCCTTGAAACAAATAAATATTCTTTGAGAGATGATTTCCTACCGTGTTTAAGATATATTTGCTCCCATGATTTGTTTCCCTAATTGTAAAACATATTTTTCAAGGCTACTGTATGTATTAACATAACTACCATTAACTTCTGATAATGCAAGTTCTTTGGTTCTCCAAGCTTTAGAATACGTAATATGTACTCGATGATCTTTAAGTATATCATTTACAATATATGATGCACTATAAGAGTTGTTCTATCTAATTTTACCAATTATTTTATCCCTAATCCATATTGTAGTAGCTTGTGGATGACGTCCTCTTGTTAATTCACCTGTACATGAATGTCGAGATTGAAATGTACGAATCACAAAGGTTGCATTGTTACCAACTGCTTTAGAGTATACTCTCCAACAAAAATTTGGAGAGTCACAAGTATATACAATTCTTTGAGAATTGTTCGATTTCGCTCTACAACTAAAATTATGAAGAATTGCTAAATCAATAATAAAAAATTTAAATGCATAAGAAGGAACAATCTCGGTTCCAACAAATAATTCAGGGATGCTAGCATCTATATTATCATCATTATTAGGTAAATGATAATCTAAATCTTCGACTAAGTCATCAATATTTTCATCGTCAACATTCTCTTCGACTAAATCGATTTGGTTTGAAGACCTAGGACCAACATTAATTTTTTTGGCTATTATAACAAGGTCAACTACTTAAAATATGATTTAATTTGGTAATGCATGATTAATATAAACCATTATATATAATGCACATAAATTACTTAGAATAATAAATTTTCATGTGTTTTCACTATCTACTATTAAAACAAGTATATATAAATACTCATCTTATTATGAATTCATATCTAATAGAAAAATGTTCACCAATAATATTTCGTAAATCATATAATGTGATATTTTGATACCTGGAAATAAGATGTGTTGTACCTGCTTTGTAAGATAATTCATTTAGTGTATCTCCATGGTAGCAAATCAATGTTAGCATTTGATCCAGCACTATAAACTTTGGGATATTAGAACAAAGAGTATCCGGCTAAGGGATTGTTTGTTTGCACGAAAGTGTAAAAAAGTGTGAAAATAGAAAAACTAAGTTTGCCTACGCATAAAATTTGACTTCCAAAATTTTTTTGGGCCGAATTGGAAGTGGAGAATAAGTTGTTCGGGTTTGGATGGTTATTAAAAGTGGATTAAAAAAATAGTTCTATTGTTTAGATGGTCGTTGAAAGTGAAAAAAGAGTTCAGCCGTTTGGATGGTTGTTGAAAGTGGATGTTGCTTGCACACAATAATTGTTGAACTAAATATTGTAATATAAATTTGATTACATAATTGATGTTTATTTTAATTGAAATATAATTACTGAATGTAAATTTATAAAATTAAAACTAAAAATTTCTAAGCAAATAAAAATTGTATTCAAGACAAGTTTTATTGACAAATATTGTAATAGTTTTCTAAAAATCTCCAATATTTTGTGACACGTTTTTTTAGTTTACTCCAAATTTAATTTACTCATAAAAAATCACTTTTCTACTTTCTTTCAACTAAACACCCGAACTCCTCACTTTCTTTAATTTTTTACGGACGTAAAAAATAATATTTTCTCAACCGCCCGAACTTGGACGAGTTCACCATGAAACTATGAACTCGTCCAAGTTTCATGACATGAAACTTCCATTTGTCACATCAAAAAAATTGAAGTGACTTTCACGATAAGAAACTGCCATATGTCAAATAAAAAAAAGGAAGTTTCAAGTGTTCTTACCAAAAATCCAAACTCAAAAAAGTAATAATGACTTACCAATAGTCCCCAATTTCATCCAACCAAACATGCCCTAAGAGATTCTATAAAAAGAGAGCTTTGGTTGTGGTTAAGAACTTCAGTAGAAACAACAATGTTGAATGTAGAGAGAATGAGATAATTTGTAGGGAGAATGACAATAATCTATGTGTGTGATGGAGGAGATTTGAAGAATATATATATATATATATATATATATATATATATATATATATATATATATGCCTTTGCGGAGCCCGCACGGTGCCCCCTCTCTTCCCTGAGCCCGATTTGAGGGTGGCTTGTTGTATGACGCCGTCAGGGAGGGATCCTTCAGGCCTCCTGGGTACTTGCTGCAGTCCTTCGCGGCTGCATTCGTGGGTAAAACTCCGGTGATTTCCAACAAAAAAATCTACTCAATCTTAGGCTTCCCGGTGATCTCATTCGACTAGTCCGATGAAGTCGTGCTGGTAGCCCCGCTCAAGTTCGCACTGTCCGGAAAGTTTTTCCACACGAAAGTACCTATTTTCCAGCTGAGATAGGCATTCGTTGCTATGGGGTTTAAAGGTATGATTTCCATTGGCTCCCTAGACACAAGGTACCTTCTGATTAAGCCATGCCTGGAGGAGGACTTTCTGCAGTCTCGCTCCAAGGATCTTTGGCGCCCTGCTAAATGCCCTATGTACCTATTTCGCTGGACCCAGAGTTCTCCCCTTTCGTCGAATCTCCTTGGCATCGGTCTAGGTGTCTCTGCCTGATCTGCCTCCTTATTTATTCATAAAGTCGGTTCTTCTTAACATTGTTGAGTGCATTGGCTTACCGCTGGTGATCGACAAGGCCTCGGCCTCTGACCGAAGGCCTAGCTATGCTAGGGCTCTTATTAAGGTGGATTTGAACAAGAAGTTAGTCCATAAGGTGCAGATTGAACTTCCTGGTGGAAGGAGCTATTGACAACCAGTGTTATATGAAAACCCACCCCAGTTTTGCTCTAGATGCAAACACGGGGGCCATTGTGAAGAGAGTTGTAAATCTCCTGATATGGGTGATAGGGAAGACATGGAGGGTGGTACTGCTCTAGGTCCCAAGCGTCTTGCTTAGGAGGAACCTGTAGGGGTGATGCCTAATGATACAGCAGGAAATGTGCGAGACCGGGAGATAAGGGACAATGCTAGGAAAGGTAAGGAGCTGGAGCTTATGCATGACCCAACTGTGGTCATGACCATAGAGCAGATCTCGGATGTTGGTCAGGCGAGCGAGGAAAGAAATACGGAGATGGTAATGTCTAGCTCTGTGAGGGTGCAACTATGCGGCAAGAAAATTGTATTGATGTTATGGCTGGGTGCAACTCGGCTAATGAGGGGATGATGTAGATTGAAGAAGGGGAAGTAGTTGAGAATGAGCAAGGAAGGGATGCTATTGTATTTGATACAGCGAGCGAGGCAGTGATTCCTAGCAATTCCTCTGATTGGGGGAGCACTAGAGCTAACCGGTGTAGGAGGCCAGTTGCTCCAAGCAGCTGTAGGAGGTTTTGGATCAGTCTGATCCTAAAAGGGGAAGCAGGATAAGAAAAAAGATGCGTAGGGCAAGTCAGGGGCAAGGGGTGCATAGATGACCACAACGGGTTTATAGATAACCAACTATGGTCTGGCTGCTAAAGAAGTGAGGGAGAAGGAGAAAGGAACACAAAATTCGGAGCCTCCAACGGATACGAGGAACTACGGATAGGGAAGTCCTGGGTACCAAAGCCACTAAGGCTCGGGATGACTTGGGGGAAGAAGTTGAGGAGGGAGAAGGAGCTCATCTAGGCTCTGTTAATGCATAAAAACCTTATTTGGAATGTGAAGGGAATGGCCAATAGGAGCACATTCAGCAAAGTCAAGTCTTTGTACAGGATCCATACTATTTCTATTCTGACAATATCGAACCTGAAATGTCAGCGGATAAGTTCCTTGCGTACCAAATGAAGCTCAACATGCCTAATGGTGTCATCGAAAGCAAGAATATTTGGCTAATATCGAAGGGGGATTACAAAATAGAGTTGATAGATGACTTCGATCAGGCGCTGTCGGTGCTTGTCAAGGATCGTATCTTTTCCAACAAATACCTCCTCTCTATTGTTCATGGGGGATCAACGGGGAAGGATAGAAAAGGGCTTTGGGTCAGACTTCTCCAGGTTCGGGCTTCGAGTGAGGATATCCCTTGGGTGTGTGGTGGTGACTTTAATGCAATGTTACGTGTGGAAGAAAAGCTCAGTGGTCGTTTGTCGTCTACTAGCTCTATGTTCGACTTTTTCCAGTTTGTTTTCTTGGCAAGCTTGGAGGAATTCTTCTTCAGGGGATCGGACTACACTTAGTGCAACAAATAGGAGAGGGTGAACCACCAGAGGTCTTGCCTGGATAGGGTCTTTGGCGACCCACAATGGAAGGAAGCGATGCACAGTATCACCGTAGAGCATTTGAACGACATAGAATCGGACCACTGCCCCCTATTGATTACTGTTAGCTCGTCGAGTCCTACTTCCAAGAAGCCCTTCAGATTTTTGAACTTTTGGAAGGACTATCATGATTCCTTGTGAGTGGTGTCGAATCTTAGTCGGCAGACTTCCACATCAATCCTCTCACGCGCGTTGACCTTCGCCTCAAGCGAGTGATGTCACAAATCACACCTGCTTTTTGGATACGAGTTCATAGCCAAGTCCAGCCTATGCCGCAGCAACAATGGTAGAACGCTGTTTAGGTCTCAATGTCAAACTCAAATACAATAAAATTATATTTAATTTCTTATTCATAATAATTATTTTATTTATAAATCTAATTTTACAACATAAATGATTTTTGGGGAAATCTGCTAAACATTTAAATAAAAAAGTATGGTCCATAGCACAAAAGTAGGAAGCACTGAAGTCACTTGCAACGATTCAGTCAGAAAAGGGGCAAAGTACAACCCTACTACATTTATGTAACTTAACACAAAATAAGCTAGACAAGTAAAGATGTGGTAGAGAATAAAGGAAACATATACATGAACTGAAAACAATAAACATGTACAAGAAACTACTAGCATGAACATGTATAAACAAGACAACGGGAATATGAACAAATAAAAAATAATCAAACAGTAATTTAAAATACCTTTTGACATGTGTATGGCTGGGCTAATACGACATATCATACGATGGCTATCCATATTTTTGGTACGAACAACCCATACGTGAGGTGTATGACTTAACTATCCATATTAAACATTTATTGGAGTTGTTCACACATCTACTTAGCATTTTCCCTCCCGACTCACTAAACAGTCAATAACGAGCAATGATACAATCAAGCATATCGTGTCACAATCGTGCCTCAACATGATATCAAATGGAAAGACAATGTTGTATAGCATTATAATGTACTTGAAATATAAAGCAATAGTGTACTTGTTTCAAGTTAAGTTGTAGTTGACGTATGCGACACAATCTCAATTTGGTTGGAAGTTATCGTCGTTAGGGCTAACCGTGACCAAATTGGTAAATTACCGATCAAATTTGAGTTCAATGAATTAAATAAAATATTCAACAAATTTCTAATTTTTTGGAAAATTTATATGTTATAGATCTTCGTGTCAGCTTTCAAAAATTTAAACGGATCGTAAATCGTAGTTCGGGATCTCCTAAAATCTCAAAAACAGTATGAAGCATCAATTTTCGGACAACCGACACTCAAAAAATTTACGTAAATAATTACATAAAATAAAATATAGATTTAGAAAGCTAACCTCGATACGGTTCTAACAAAAAACTGGAGGTAAAATAGAGTCCGGAGTTGGTCGCAACGCCTTCGAGAAGTTTCTATAGCTTAAAAAATGAGGCTAAAATTTATGACAAATTTTGGCCTATATTAGACAAAAAATAGAGAAATTTTGGAAAAAAATGGGAGATGACATAGGTTCAATAGGTTTATACAAGGGATAGTCATTACTTAATTAGGATTAGATTGGAAGGGTCTTGGTTTTTGAAGAAGAATAAGGACTCCTTAAATAGATGAAGATTGACTCATAATTTTCTAATTTGGAAGGGTCAAGAATATAATGAATAAATATTTCCATTACATTCAAATCAAATCAATCTCAAAACTGTATGGATCAAATCTCTATCCATAGTTGATCATAAGAATAATTGGGTTTGTGGGAAAAAGCAAAGGGAGGCTTCCCTTTATATAGGAGATGGAAGATTTCCTAAATAAGGAATGATTAAATTCAATGAATTAAAATAGATTTGACTCAATCACAATCCATCATTAATCACAATAATATTACTTTAAAATAATATCTAATAATTCAATAATATTCAAAAATACATTTTTATAAATATAAACTTAAACTTAATTGATAATAAAAAATTAATAAGTTTAAAAGTATATCTTTTTATAAAAACAAAATCAAAATTTAAAAAATAGTTTGACAAATCCCTTCGTCAATACAAATATATTTTATAGAATTATAAAAAAGTAAAATTTATTTTCTAAATAAAAATATATAAAACTAAAAATAAAATAAATAAAAAGGATAACAAAATAAAAAAATTCGGAAAGTAGGCTTACAAATCTACCCACCTTAGAAAAATTTTGTCCTCGAAATTTCAAAGAATACGACCAGACACAACAAAATATATAATCAAGAAAATGATACGATTAATGATCAAAATAGGTTAGGCATAATCGTGGAGCGAATCGAGAGCTCAAGAAAAGATATGATTTGACACGATAAAAATTTATTAAAAAAGGGTTACTCAAAACCTAGGCTTTATTAAGGATAGAATCGAAATATAATTTTTCTCAACAAAAAAGTCATTAGGCACGATTATCTATTAACCAAAATTATTCGGACACGATTATAGAAACAAAATCTATGAAAAGATGCAAATTGGCTTGATCGAAATGTAATCAAGATAGTCTAGTCACGATCAAAATCGTTTAAGAATGATAAATCAAAATTGTTTCGGCACGATCCGCTATTTAACCCAAATCATTTAGGCACGATTAGTAAATCTAGATACGATTATGTATCTAGTGGAAAGAAATCAAAATAGGTAAACAAGATTACTTGAAAACCTAATAATGATATGAAAATAAAAGATAAGAAAGAAAGGTTCAAGAAAAGAAAAGATAAGAACTAAATCAAATTCAAGTGAGGGTGCATGAAATTGCGAACCATGAAAATCAATAGTCATATGCCAAAAAGGATGTAGTCTCTGCAATATTCAAAAATTGTAAGCATATCCGAAGTCATTTTTATCACATCCTAGTCCCAAAATCCAAAAGGACTATAACACATGGCATGCCAACAGACACATTCCATAGGTATATCCAATTTAATGGACCAATAGAAAGTATCTTAATATCTTAAGCTATAAAGTAATCACATGGAAGGCACAGAAACTATACTCATCCAGAGAACAAAGAATCACAGAATAAGAAAGCGTATTGTGCTAAAATAAAGGAAATAGAATACTGTTAAAAAGAAATACAAAAGTCACATGGAAAACCATGGATACAAGTCTCAGCCAAATAAATGATCACTATGTCTCAGAGGAAAATATAAAAGTATCCACTACAAGTCTCAACTCTGACATGAAATAAAGTAAAAAATAGAAATAGATGTCCACGAAGAACTACTCTGGATCAACCTCGTTGTCCACAGCTGGTACAATAAAAGAACAGATTCCTGGCCTATACTCGTCAGAAAAGATCTCGTCAGCTAAATCTGGGGAATAACCAGGTCCTTAGGGGACATATCAAGGCACATAATATACAAGCTAAAGTGCAGTAAGTAAATAAAATATCAGGGTATGAAAACCAAACTGACGTGCTGCTTTGAAGGCAGCGTTCTCAAGCGCAGACATCTCCAACGTAAAAGACATCAGGGTCATGCGTACATATAGCCGTAGTTCTGGTACTGGAGTCTCAACGGTAACTAAGAGAGGCTGTAACTCAGAAAACATGCCTCCTCTTCGAATAAATGTATATACATATATATAAGTGTTTGTGCACAGCATGGCCTGCGCAAGTAGTAATCGTCCTCAATTCTCAAGAACCAATAAGTTGCAACCACAACTTACTGTTCTGACCTCTATCTAGACGGCAATCCTATGACACATCCAAAAGGAAAATAAAATGACACAACCAATCTTAACCTACATGTATCAAGAAACTAGGTATCTCAGGTAATCAGGCTCATGTATCAGGATAATATATGTATCAATAGCGTGTCATATCCTACATGTCTTCATGGAAATAAATCCATAAATCTCAGGCAGGCTCTATATATAAATACTAGACAACATATCAGTTGAATGGCACCCGAATGTAATCTGGAAGCCCGTATTGCTATAACTCCTAAGGTCCAATACAATAAATAAAATAACAAGAAAATAAAGGACAAAATAGAAGAGGAACTTAAAAATAGCAAGGTCCTCTTGCATGATTCGACGGTGTGAAGATGAAGTGTTGCTCCCGTGTGCACGCCTCCGGAATCTAATGCTCCTAAATAATTATTTAACTAGTTTAAGTAATTACTCATGAAACTTATGATGGGACTTAATTAGCTAATTTAATATTTTAAACTGCATTAACTATATCTAAATCTCTCGTGGAACTATTTAGATTCATACACAACATGTACATGTTCCACGAGACATCAAAACACAGTTTAGGGTTTTCAACTTCCAATTAGTCGGTTATGCCCCTACTTCAGTAACACACTTAAAAATTATCTGAAATTCATAAAAATAATATTTAAACTATTTTCTACAGAATTATCTCTAAAATTCTAGAATTAAAAACTCTAAAGAATATATGGCTAGTGTTAGCCCAATGATTATATCATGTTTTTGAATATGGCTAACCAATTAAGTTTAACTAGTGATGTCACTAATATTCATGTAATCACTATCATGTTGCTACTTAAATTTAGCATTGTCCTATAAACTTAGCATTGTCCTAAATGGTCTATATCATATTGCTATGCTTGTATCATACTTTATCATATTGTTTTGTCTCGTCTAACATGTACTTGCAGACAAGCAGTAAGCATGATCAAACTAGTACATATGCAACAAAGAATTATTGATGGGCCAAAGACAGCATAATACAAAAAGATTTCTCTGAACCGCCTAACGACCTATCAGGGGCCTCGCATCGGGGTTTTCGCTGCCCGGTCAGCTGACAGAGGTCGAGGAGGCAGCACCCCCTGTAGGGGTTAGGGGGCGAAGTCCCCGAAAGGTATTCAAATTTCCAGATCTGTTTATCTTTGGACGATTGCCATCAAGAAAAAATGAGTCTGCTCAAATGTCATGAGAAATACGTCATCAAATGGACTATTAGTTTTCAAATTTATTATATATTTTTCCTTTTATTAAGTATAGGAAAAATGTGAGATTGATCGGATCGGTAGTGGCTTAATTTTTCTCAGTCAAACAAAATTAAGCCTACCTACTTATCCTAAAAATCCATAATTCTAAAAAGCCCAAAACCTATGCAAATTTGGTCCATTCCTTATTGTTCTGACCCAGCAGAACTCTGACAGAACTCTGACCGAGTTCGGTCCGAGTTTGGCCCGAGTTCGGTCTAGGTTATTTGCATTTTAGTTCCCACCAAATTTGCATCCAACGTTCGTATGCGAAATTCTAGCATCCGGACTCTGTCCGAACTCTGCCCGAGTTCGGTCCTCCAAAAATACTATAAATAGAGTTGAGACTACCATTCATTTCAATCATCCAATTTTATCTCTTCTCTTGTCTATCTAAAGTGTTCTGAGATTTTTACTTTTATATCTAAGCCCTTACGACTCTTAGCCAAGCCAGTACAGTTTCTGTTTAATCTAGAGTTTGGTGTTGAAGAGTTGTAACGGAGGTTGTATTCAGAAAATGTTTTAGTTTTCCAATTACCTTTTGGAGTCGATCGTGCGCTCATCACCAAGCACGGTGTTGTGATGTCGGTCGTGCAGTTGTTGCCAATCATGGTGTTGTAAGAGTTACAAGCGCTCAGTTAAAGCTTGTGCCATAATGGATTAACAGCGAGCAAGAGTACTCACGACTGGACTAGTCCTCTCAGAGAGAAACTATTATACATCGTGGTGTTCAATGAGTTTGAATTCTTGACTCTTACTTTGCCGCATTTTATTTACCATCTTTTATCTACCATAATATATAACTGCTTAATATTTTTAATTGGTGATTATTTTTTGCTGCACTCGCACACACTCTATTCACCCCCCCTCTAGAGGTGCTCAATGATCATGCAATTGGTATCAAAGCTAGGACTCTATTATCTGGCTTAACATCCTTAGAGTAGATCCTTACTATCAATGGGTATCAGAACAGGTGCTTGTTATATAGATATTACTGCTTATACCAATTGCTCCCATAATTATTATATCAAAGCAGGTTATATTCATATATAACACTCTAGAGTATTTGCATATGACAACCGTGAAATCAATATTCACAGGTGAAGGGCAGTCCACAAATAGACCTCCACTATTTGATATAATGAACTATACTTCTTGGAAGACACAGATGAGCTTCTACCTGAAGTCTCTAGATTTATGGTCAATTGTTTGCAATGGCTACAAAAAGCCTACTATCACTTCTATTCTTACTTCTTCAATTATTAACAAGCCTTATTATAGTTACACAGAGGAAGAGAAGAAGTTAGCTAGTCTTGATGCAAAAGTAAAGCATGCTTTTTATTGTGCTGTAGACTTTAATGTATTCAATATCATTACTACTTGCACAATATCTCATAAAATTTGAAAACTTCTTGATGCTACTTATGAGTGCAGGTACAAAAGCAGTGCTAGCGACTCCAGAAAGGAGGATAGTCTTTATGATGATGCAAATGTGTGCATGATGGTATCGAGATTTAAGGTTCAACAAACCCTATATATGAAGAAGAGCTTGTATGTGACAACTGCAAGAAGATAGGCCACATCAAAGAAGATTATAGTACTGCTAGAAAGGAGAGTCACTATGAACGATCAAACAAATAAAGGTCATCATCTCACAAGTACTCTACCACGAGCATATGGTGTAAAAGTGAAGCAAGTGATTACGAAGAAGAAGAGAGACCTCGTCAAGCTACAAATATATGCTCAATGACATTATCCAACGAGGTACAAGACAACATGGTTCTTGAAGAGAATAAATTCTCTTATGATGAATTGTCTGATGCTTTCAGTGATCTATTGAAAGAATACAAGAAAGTATTAGATAAGTATAAGCAAGCTAGAATGGATATTTTCTGCTATAAGCTTGAGAATTAAAAGCTTACTTGCTTATTGAATGATGCTAGAAATACTTCTACTTCTGATAATTCTACTGAGATTTTCACATTTGAGTTTAGATTGCATGAGGCACTTGAATACATTGAGAAAAGCACTAAAGAAAATGCTAAATTTAAGAAGGAATTAGAATCAGGAAAGAAGAAATATTCTATTGCTTCATGTAGAATTGATACTCTTTCTGCTAAATATGATGAGATATGTGCTAACTCTAAAAAGTTAGAGATTAGATTGGAAAAGCAGGTAGTACAAAATGTGACTCAGTCTAACACAAGACACGTGACACATCACAAAGTCACACACGATAGATCTTTCAAAAAGGAAGCAAACAAAGCTAAAGCTTTACGTAACCATGCATTCTATTACAAGTATCCATGCACATCATATCACACCACTGTACGTTCTCATACTACTGTATATAGGACTAATGTTAATACTTTTTGTCATTGTTGCGGTATGAATGGACACATTTTTAATCATTGTCAGATTAGAAAGCTAGTTGATATGAACTTGTGCAAATGGATTCCTAAATCTAACAAATGTGGATCCAAATACTGGATACCAAAGTCTTCACCTAATATTTTAGGTGGAGCTACTTATGATGAACTATAGAACCAAGGAGCATGTTGGTGATTGTAAAGCTACAACGGTCATCTTTCACGCAATTGCACCAACATATGTGTGGTCACTAGAACCACTTTGGTAACATGCTTCCTAAATAATTTTTAATATCTAGCATGTTCTTATTGATGTCTTGCTATTAGCTCTCATTGATATCTTTTATTATTTATGTGAGTTATAATTCTAGCATGACTAGTTGTTTAGCTTAAATGATTATTTCACACTATATAGTCATTTACTCATTTTCTATTTATATGACATGTCATATTTATCTATGTATGCTATGAAGCATGCATACCACTCTAGTCTATAAGAGGTAGAGTTAATGTGTTTTTAACTCTCTGTCTTTTATATTTCTCAAATGGTCACTTCTTACCGATTTGTCTTTAACATGTCATATTTATTTTAATTGGTATTTTGTGAGTATGTATGTTTAGCACAAGTCTCTTTTTACTCAAAAATATATACATATATTTTTATGTTAACCTTGTGCTTACATATTATATTCATTATTGATTCTTATATCTTATTTTGTGTAACTTATTATGAATCAATTACATCTTTGCCCAATAAAGCATATTTATACATGTTCTTGATCTTATGATAATTTTTCAAGGTTTATTAAGGATACATGAGTACTTCAAATATTGTATTTTATATATTGCTCATATATTTTATTGATATATACTTTTGTATAAATATCTTTATGGAAAAATATTGAGTTTAGCTCAAGTTCTATTGAAAAGTATTTAATTACACTTTTTATCTTCAAACTTGTTCTTACCTCATATTTCAGCCATTGATTTCTTTGAACAAATTTGTGTTCTTTTCTTTATTAGCTTCTTCTTCAAAGCCTCTTTTAAATGACATTTTTCTTGGATTTTTGGTTGACATTTTGGATACATGACTCGTATTTGAATTATTTCATGTATGCAAATATATATATATATATATATATATATATATATATATATATATATATATATATATATATATATATAGTAGTCTCCTAATTTTGGATATTTATTTGGTTTATATCTTTAAGTTGGAATTTTGAGAAGGAATATTTATTAATGACTTGCTTATGACTATTTATAAATGTCTTTCTCATGATGATTTGTGTAAGAAGCACAAGATTGTTTTTCTTTATTTTTTTAATTTTTCTAATTTATTAGTGCACATGTTTAGTCTATATATTTATCTCTATAAGTGCACTTTGAAAATATTTTGAAAATATTCTTAGCAATCTTGAAGATCATTCTTTGCTCATTCTTTGGGCTATTTACTTATCTTATATTTAGAAATTCTGGATTTTGATGCTGATTTTTGTATATATTCTTTTAAATCTAAGTTCTTAAAAGTAGAGATCATTTTGGGTGCAAGTCGAAAGGCTCCTTTTGTCATACAGGTGTAAATAGCCTGAAGCAACACGGTGTACTAGCCTTCGGACTACCGCTAGCTGGAAATCGGCCCCTATAGCTAACCCAAAGTGATCAATACTTTATAGACTTAAGATTTATTAAGGTCTACTTGCAATAATTATGTAGTTCTGGATCCAAGACACTGAACCCAGTCCCCAGGTTCCAGAATACATCAGCATATCTAGGCCCTATATTTTGATTTATAAATGCTTTATATTGTTATCCAATGATTTTGTAGCACATATAAGGATACATGTAATGGATACATCTTATGCTTATAGCTACAAATGATTTGATTCTTTTTTTGCTGTTTGAGATCTTTCGATTTCAGTAGATGCACTTATTTTTGTATTTTTTAAAACGATCTACAATCTTGGATTGATCTCAATCTATGCAAGGAGATATGGATTTCATCTTTAGATTTGGAATTTCATGGAAAATATTATCTTTATATTTTTCACAAAAGGTAACATGTGTTGATCTAACTTTTCTATTGTGAGATTTTATTGCATAGATAAAGTTATGTCATCTTTTGACTTATATGATTATTCATTGTATTTTACTTTATATATGCTAAATTGAAATATCTTTTGATTGTTTCATTATAAGTGTTCATTTAATGCATATTATCTCTTTTGTCTAATTAAAGATGATTGTTTTTCGTATTTATGATACTCATTTTATTAAGCTTTTATTTATCTCTTCTTATTCAAGTTACTAACTGTCTATAGCAGTAATTCTTTGTAGGAGGAATGTTAAGCTAATTGAATTTCTCTCTCTCAAAGCGTTTTTTTTTCTTTAACTCTACGGTCATCAGATGGATACCGTGCCAAGATTTTAAAGGGAAGAAATAAACTTTAATACGAAGACCTAATATTTTGATGAATTAGTTTCCTACTTTTGGAAATATTTTTCTAGAATTTAAATTTGTTACTATTTTTGGATATAGCCATGAAAATGGGGCGCAGTTAATTGTTTTAAATCAATTATTCTCCTGACATGTCATATATCTAGAATACTATTTATTTGGGCATTTATCCAGTCATGTTTTACTTGTTCAAAATGAAATATTAATGAATTATGGATTCTTTAATTAAAGTTGTTTTCGTTTTTCAAAAATTTGAATCGTCAACTGTCAGTCTGAGGACTAAGTGGATGGATTCAAACATTTTTTTAAGACAGCTTTTCATAACAAATTCAGTATTTCAGAAAATTTGATTTCTCTCTGATGTTTTGAATCTGTTTGTTATTCACGTTAAGATAGTTTTCAAAAATTCTTTACTGCCTTGAAATCATTTATATTACCGTAGACATATTTTGTTTGTTCATCGTTAAGCATTTATTTATTGGATGTTTCTTTTACTTGCCTAAAGAAGATATTTGTTTCAAGTTTGGAACTTTGTATGCATTTGATCAAATGAAAGAAAGATGCATATCTTGGATATTCCTCAGATCTTGTGATTATTTCTTTTTTTGCATTTAAATTATTTTTGAACTAGATACGCATAATTTAAGGGGGAGCAAATCAATTGTTTCAATTTATTTACACTCTTAATATGTGGTATACCTAGTTCAGTCATGGACCTAGTGTCTATTTTTTTAATTCTTATCGATTGTGTTCATGATATTTTTTATGAGAGAATATATGATTATGATTATTTCTTCTTGATTCTCTCATTTTATGAGTTTTTTTAAAATTATCTTGCCAAATATATTTAGTTTTGATGATTCCTGGATTTTAAATTGATTTGGCTTTTCTTATTGAGATTGTATCTCAAAGTTCATGATTATCTTATTTAGGCTGAACATACTTTGCGAGGATGTATTCAAGGCAACTGAATTTCTCCTTCTCAAGTATTTTGTCTCCGTTACCTTCTTGTTTATCTAATAAATATTCATATATCATGTTAAGGTAATTGAGTTCAAATGCATGAACTTTGGTATAGATTTTGTATATATTCTAGTATAACTGCTTTGATTTCTTTTCAATGATTATATTCTTTATAGAAGTGATTCGCTATTTTGTATAGGCAAAGTGTGAATGATATATTTTTTATCACTGTTAAAAGTCTCATTATATCTTCTAAATATTCTATATTTGGTATTTTATATTGGTATACAAGATCTGTGAATTTTTTTCTCTCATTGATTATTTATGACTAATGATTGATTTCTACTATATTGGTTTCCTTCAAAACTATAGTTATTCTTAGACTGTGTTTTGAATGGTTTGTTTCCAATTTCTACCCTGATCATTGTTCATGATTATTTCTGTCTTCTTTCTTTAATGATTGATTTCATTTTATAACTTATTACGGGGGGAGCTTATTTTTTAATCATGTCAAAGGGGGAGAAATAAGTTAATGTTAGCAAAGAATTTTTTAGTAGTATGTGTTTATTAGTAAAATATGTGTTTATTAGTGATATATGCATCAATTGTATCTATCTTTAACTTAACCGATTTGCCATAATCAAAAAGGGGGAGATTGTTAGCCCAATGATTATATCATGCTTCTGAATATGGCTAATCAATTAAGTTTAACTAGTGATGTCACTAATATTCTTGTAATCACTATCATGTTGCTACTTAAACTTAGCATTGTCCTATAAACTTAGCAGGGTCCTAAATGGTATATATATAATATTGCTATGCTTATATCATACTGTATCATATTGTTTTGTTTCGTCTAATATGTACTTACAGACAAGCAGTAAGCATGATTAAACCAGGACATATGTAACGAAGAATTAATGATGGGCCAAAGATGGCATAATACAAGAAGATTTCTTTGAACCGCCTAACGACCTATCCGGGGCCTCGTATCGGGGGTTCCGCTGCCCGGTCAGCGGATGGAGGTCGAGGGACAGCGCTCCCCGTAGGGGTTCGGGGGCGAAGCCCCCGAAAGGTATTAAGATTTCCAGATTTGTTTATCTTTGGACGATTGCGGTCAAGCAAAAATGAGTCTGCTCAAATGTCAGGAGAAAGGCGTCATCAAATGGGCTATTAGTTTTCAAATTTATTATATATTTTTCCTTTTATTGAGTATAAAAAAATGTGAGATTGATCGGATCGGTACTGGCTCAAGTTTTTCGCAGTCCACAAACAAAAATAAGCCTACCTACTTATTCAAAAAATCCACAATTCTAAAAAGCCTAAAACCTATACAAATTTGGTCCATTCCTTATTGTTCTGACCCAGCAGAACTCTGACCGAGTTCGGTCCGAGTTCGGACTGGGTTATTTGAATTTTAGTTCCCATCAAATGTGCATCCAACGTTCGTATGAAAATTCTAGCATCTGAACTCTGCCCGAGTACGATCCCCCAAAAAATACTATCAATAGAGTTGAGGTTACCATTCATTTCAATCATCCAATTTTATCTCTTCTCTTCTCTATCTAAAGTGTTCTGAGCTTTTTACTTTCATAACTAAGCCTTTACGACTCTTAGCCAAGCCAGTACAGTTTCTGTTTAATCTAGAGTTTGGTGTTGAAGAGTTGTAACGGAGGCTGTATTCAGAAAATGTTCTAGTTTTCCAATTGCCTTTTGGAGTCGGTCTTGTGCTCGTCACCAAGCACGGTGTTGTGAAGTCGGTCATGCACTTATCACTAAGAACGGTGTTGTAAGAGTTGCAAGCACTCAGTTAAAGCTTGTGCCAAAGTGTATTAACAGCGAGAAAAGTACTCGCGACTGGACTAGTCCTCTCAGAGGAAAACTAATATACATCATGGTGTTCACTGAGTTTGAATTCTTGACTCTTTACCGCATTTTATTTACCGTCTTTTATCTGTCATAATATATAACTGCTTAAAAATCATATTTTCTATATATTAACACACATAAAATTCAGTTTCAAAAATATTCATCAATATCTTATATTCCTTCACAACGGGGCTAAAATCGATCCTACCGTAACATGAATATCCCGATCATTAATCATGAAAATTTTATAGATGAAAATACATAAAATAAGGCATAAAAATATAAATTTTACTGATTAATAACAGAATTTCTATAAGATTATAGCATGGGTTTGAGATGGGAAAAAGTTGGATTTCTTACCGAAAGTCCTTGCTAGATGGTTTTGGAGACGTCTCCTTGCCAAAGCTCCCACCTTTCTTGCTATTCTTGCTTGCTAATCCCTTCTTGATGATTTTGAAGGGGTTGGCAATGTCTTTAGATAGTTGGAGGAGGAAGATGGAGTTTTTAGGATTTGTTTGAGACGTGGTCGGGTGGATGTATAATAGAGGAGATGAGTTTTTTGTGGAGGATGGAGAGATGTTTAATGGAGGGGATGATGCTAGAGGGCGATGGGGGTGTTGGTGCTATCGGCTACGGAGGGGAAAGAGGGTGTGGTCGGCTATTGAGAAAAAGAGGAAGAGAGTAATTAAGTTAGGGTTAGGGTTTGGGTATAAGTTGATATATATATATATATATATATATATATATATATATATATATATATATATATATATATATATATATATATGGACTTTTTGGATTGCATGCATGTAAGATTGGGATTCTTATTCCTAATAGGATGTTCGACCGGGGGGGGGGGGGCGGGGGGGGGGCGGAAGGGGGGTATTTTCTTGGCCGGTCACTTCATGGTAGGGGTCCCCTTGATTGGTTTGGTTGTGTGGTGAGTTGGCTAGTTGATTTAGTTAGGGATTTAAATAGGTCTTTCCTAATATAGAACTAATTAGATCTATACATATAAATACTATCCAAAATCTGAATATATATAAAGTATAAATATTTATTAATGTATTTTACTGCTCAAGATGCGTACATAGGTTTGGGTTTGGTTTGGAAGAAGTTTGGGAAGGTTTGGTGCAACTGGGTCTCCTATAAAGTCATAAAGGCATTATAAAGTAATTAATGAAATAAAAATGACTTGTGCCACAATTTGAATTGTTAACATGCAAGAGACTAAAATATAACCATGGCATTACTAACATGGCTAGTATGCTAGTCAAAGCACCCGAGTACACTAGGCATGCCATACATTCTAGTCGTCTTGCACATTCAAACTCAATCATGACTATAGCCCTTTTATATAATATAAATAGGATCAAATTAACTAGAAATAAATGAAAATCCAAAATAACATATTTAATTAAATCAATTATTCTTTTAATTTTGAGGGGCTTTACATCCTTCCCTCCTTAAAAGAATTTCGTCCTCGAAATTAAAACAATACAATATGGAAAATTGAAATCACTAAGAAAAAAAAATAAATTACGTAACTTGATTCTCAAATAAATGGAGGAAAACGCTCTCGCATGGAATCCTCACGCTCCCATTTAGACTCGCCCGGTGAATGATGTTCCAAGCAACTCGAACAAGTCTAATGGTCTGACCTCGTAATATATTTTGCTATAGTCAAGAATCCCAGCTGGCTGCTCCTCATAAGATAAAGTCGGCCCCACAATAATCTTAGAATGATCAGGCACATGACTAGAGTCTGCCACGTATTTTCTCAATTACGACACATGGAAAAAGTCATGCACACCCTGACGATAGGCCACTTCTCCTACTCTTCAAGAATGTCGAAAGGACCGATGTACCTTGGGCACAGTTTTTCCTTGCTGCTAAACTGGATGGTACCTCGAGTAGTTGATATCCGTAAGAATACATAGTCGCCTTCCTTGAACTCCAAAGGTCGACGATGTGCATCTGCCCAATGCTTCTGCCTATCTTGAGTTGCCTGAAAATGCTTCTGAATCTGCTTCACCTTCTCCACAGTCTGGGTCACTAGCTCCGGTCCAAGAATCTAACGCTCTCCCACGTCACTCCAACAAATAGGCGATTTGCACTTTCTTCTATATAATGCTTCAAAAGGTGCCATCTGGATACTTGCTTGGTAGCTATTATTTTAAGAAAATTCCATCAAGTTCAAGTGATCCTCCCAAGATCCTCTGAAATCCAGCATCAAGCTCTCAACATGTCTTCGAGTGTCTAAATTGCGCATTTCGACTATCCATCGGTCTGAGGGTGGTACGCAGTACTGAACTGCAATCGAGTTCCCAGACTCTCCTGCATATCCTTCAGAAATGCGACGTAAATCGAGAATCACGATCCGACACAATGCTGACAGGTATCTCATGCAACTTCACAATCTGCTTCATGTACATGTCTGCCAATACCGCGGTAGACTGTCCTTCTCGGAATGGCAAGAAATGTGCCGATTTGGTTAATCGATCTACAATCACCGAGAATGCATCCTTCCCGCTAGGCTCCTCAGGAATCCAGTGACGAAGTCCATCGTGATATATTCCCACTTTCACTCAGGAATAGAAAGTGGTTGTAAAAGTTAGGCTGATCTCTGATGCTCGGCTTTGACATGCTGATAGACCAAGCATCTAGCTATAAATCATGCAATCTATCTCTCTCTCTCTCTCTCTCTCTTTATTCCGTACCACCAGAATGCTGCCTCAAATCTCGGTACATCTTGGTACCCCTGGGATGGATAGAGTAGAAAGAACTATGCGCTTCTTCCATCAATTCCTACCGAAGCTCTCCATTTGGAATATATAAGAACTCTCCGCATCTCAATGTTCCATCCTTGTGAATCTGTAACTTTGTCTGTTCTCCTACCTCAGTCTTCTCCAGGAGTCTTCTGAATCCCGTATCCGTAGGCAAATCTGCCTTAATCCTCTAAACTAGTGAAGACCGAACTTCCAACTGTGTTAGAACACCTTCTGATCCCGGCAATGCGACTTTGATCCCAAGCTCATGAAGATCCCCAAGCAAATGACGTTGTGTGGTCAAAAATTAAGTTGCGGACTTCCTGTTCAAGGCGTCTGCGACTACATTTGCTTTTTTGGGATGATACTTTAGCTCAATATCGAAGTCTTTCTTCAGTTCCAACCAATGTCTTTGTCTCATATTCAACTCTTTCTGAGTAAAGACATACTTCAAACTCTTGTGTTCGGTGAATATCTCTACTCTCTCACCATATAGATGGTGCCTCCAGAGCTTTAGTGCAAATATGACTACAACCAACTCTAGATCATGCGTCAGGTAATTCTTCTCGTGAGTCCTCAGCTATCTTGACGCATAAGCAACAACCTTACCATGATACATCCTGACACATCCCAATCCACTGTCGGATGTGTCACTATATACCACAAAGCCTCCTGACCCTAAAGGAAGAGTCAAGATCAGTGTTGTCGTCAAATGCTTATTCAGCTCATCAAAGTCATCTGAAACTCTATCGTCCAGATGAACTCCTGCTCCTTACGCGTCAACCTCGTCATGGGCTCAACAATTCTCGAGAAATTATCTATGAACCTCCGATAGTATCCGGCAAGTCCAAGAAAACTCCTCATCTCTGAAATTGACGTAGGCACTGGCCATGTCGCAACGGCCTCTATCTTCTTCGGATCAACTGAAAGTCCTTCACCAGAAATAATATGGCCCAAAAATGAGACCTTGTCTAAGCAAAAGTGACACTTAATGAGCTTGGCATATAGCTTCTCCTCTGTCAATACTCCCAACACAACTCGAAGATGCTCTTCATGCTCCTTATGACTCTTAGATTATACCAATATATCATCAGTGAATATTACTACAAATTTATCTAGATACTGGTGGAACACTTTATTCATCAAATTCATGAACAATATTGGCGCGTTGATTAGACCAAACGGCATCACCATAAATTCATAGTATCCATACCTCGTCTGAAAAGTTGTCTTTCGAATATCTTCCTTCCGTACCCTGATCTGATGGTATCTGGACCTGAGGTCGATCTTGGAAAACACTCGCACAACACTAAATTAATCGAACAGGTCATCAATACGCGATAATAGATATTTTATTCTTAACCGTTACCTCATTCAATTTCCTGTAGTTGATGCACAAGCGCACATTTCTGTCCTTCTTCGGTACAAATAAGACGGGCACTCCCCATGGAGAAGCACTAGATCGAATAAAGCCCTTGTCCAGCAATTCATCTATCTGGTCTTCAACTTTTTTATTTCTTTTGGTGCCAACTAGTACACATAAGAAGAAATTGGCTCCGTTCCTGGAACCAACTCTATGGTGAATTCAATCTCTCTATCGGGTGGCAATCTGGGAAGCTCTTTTGGAAACACATCTTCAAACTCTAATATAACTCTCGGTAGTGCTAGCTCCTCCTTTGCTATGTGGGCCTTTAGAGTGGGATGGATACCCTGCTCTGTATTCCCTCGAAGAAATTCAAACTCCGGAAGACCTATGGGTTTAAAAATCATACTACCCCAACGACAATCTATAGTGGCATGATATTGGCTCAACCAATCCATGCCAAGCACAATGTCATAGTGTCATATATTAAAGACTAAAAATCATGCCTGCATCACTAGCACTACTACAGAACAAGATCTACATGCATCACTCACAGAAACTATACCTCCTCCCGTAAGAACTTTTATATTCTTCGAAAGGGGTGCGGTAGCGACTCTATGGGTAGCTACAAATCTAGCTGTTATGAAGGAGTGTGTGGCCCCAGTTTCAAATAAAGCTATAGCTGGTAAAGAGGCTACAAGTATGGTACCTGAAATGTCCTCTCCAGCTACCTCTACCTCCTGGACGGTCATGGCAAAGGCCTGACCAGGTGATGGTGCTCTAGGCAACTATCGAGCATGTTAAAACTGCGATATCTATGGTACAGCTGGTTGTCCTATTTGAAATGCTCCAGGAGCAGTTGGTCATGCTGCTCCAACTACTGTCGGGGGTGCTCGAAGTAGCTGATGGAATGGCCTCGGGACTGGTAAGGCTGGACGTGGTACCGTTAGTGCTGCAAGTCGTGGTGGCTCTGGACAATCTCGAATTGGGTGCTGATCAGAGCCGCATCTCAATCATATTCCAAGTCTTTTTCGACAAACTCGTGCTAAATGCCCCCTCTTGCTATAGTAATAGCAAGTAGGGATCTCCTGAGCAAATGCTGGTGTCATATTCTATTGTAGCGAGGCTGCTGGGTGCTTGACTAGTCCTCCAGATGATGCTCGAACTGTCGATGTCGTCGAATGTGTGCACTTTTGGCTGGCCTCTCTTTTGTTGATCCTCTCCTAGCGTCGTACTGCAGTCAGGATGGCTGAGTATGAAGTAGGTGCTTCTGATCCTACATGCCTCTGCATCTCGAAAGTAAGCCCGTCGTAGAACTTTTTTGCCTTCTGCTCCACGGTCAATATCAAGTATGATTCATATCTTCTTAATTGCAAGAACTCTGAGTTGTATTCTTCGATTGTCATGCTGTCCTGAGTGAGATGGATGAATCGGTCTCGAAGCTCTGCTCGTGCTATAGCAGGGATGTACACCTTCTTGAAGAGTTTAGAGAACTCTTCCCATGTGACTCCATCAGGACCCAACCGCTCATCTTCGGCTTCCCACCAATGAAGGGCATTGCTAGTCAACTGCATTCTGACTGCAGGCATCCGTTTCTTCTTGGAAAGTTCAGCGGCTACCAGCTGATGCTCGATGTTGGTAAGCCATGCATGAACTTTTGTAGGGTCCTCATCTCCAAAGAACGGCTTTTATATCATCTTTCGAAACTCTGTAATAGATTCTGTCTTCGACTGAGGGGTTGGTGGTGCAGTATGTGCCAAGGCTGACACAATGCTATCTCTCAAGGCTACGGCCTGCTGCTGCTGAGCCTGCTGCTATACCGTCTGCTGGGCCTGCATCATCGTGAAAAAAATTTGTTATTCATCCATCGGTTGTCCTTGAGGTGGGAAAGGCATGAACGGTATCGATGGAGTTGGTGGTAAGGATGTCCTAGGTGGTGCCATCGATGCCGACGACGTCAGTGGTGGAAACTATGGTGGTGGTGGAAGATCATCCCTCCAAAATCTCAATGGCTGAGGATGCGTCACTTGGCTCTGCTGGGTGTGTTGGCCTCCTTACAGTGGTGGTGGTGGAGTATTATCGCCCTGAGTGATAATAGCATCATGTGAAGTGCCGTCTGGTGTTAAGAGTCTGTCTTGTGGGTCCATTGTCTGTAGGATAAAAAAGACCTATTAAACGTTGAAAGATTCAAGCAAGATGCAAGTCAAAGGATTATTTAAAAGTCAAACTTAGAATTCAAAGGCAAAAAATATAGTGGATGAGATCCTATTTTAAGTATAATCCTAACTCGCAGGCTCGCTTGGTACAGTCATGTAACTAAGTCAATTTATCGAAGACCTATATGGGCCACAACAAAAATATGTCACGCCCCAGTCCCAAAATACATAAAGACTAGAACACATGGTATGCAAGCAGACAAATTCCATAGGTATATCCAATTTAATGGACCAATAGAAAGTATCTTAAGCTGTAAAGTAATCACATGGTAGGCACATAAACTATACTCATCCACAGAATAAAGAATCACAGAATAAGAAAGCATATTATGCTGAAATAAAGGAACTAGAATACTATCAAATAGAAATAAAAAAATTACATGGAAAACCCATGGATACAAGTCTCAGCCAAATAAATGATCACTACAAGTTTCAGAGGAAAATATAAAAGTATCCACTACAAGTCTCAGCTCTGACATGAAATAAAGTAAAAATAGAAATAGATTTCCATGAAGAACTACTCTGGATCAACCTCGTCGTCCACAGCTGGTGCAACAGAAGAATAGACTCTTGGCCCGTACTCCTCAGGAAAGATCTCGTCAGCTAAATCTGGGGAATAACCAGGTCCTAAGGGGACATAGCAAGACACATAATATACAAGGTAAAGTGCAGTAAGTAAATAAAATATCGGGGTATCTAAACCAACTGGCTTGATGCTTTGAGGACAACGTTCGCAAGCGCAGACATCTCTAAAGTAAAAGACATCCGGGTCAAGCGTACATATAGCCGTAGCTCGGGTACTGGAATCTCAACGGTAATTAAGATAGGTTGTAACTTAGGAAACAGTGCTCATCTCCGAATAAATTTATATACATATATATAAGTGTACGTGCACAGCATGGCCCGCGCAAGTAGTAATCGTCCTCAATTCACAAAAACCAATAAGTTGCAACGACAAATTACTGTTCTGACCCTATCTAGACGATAATCCTAAAACATCTAAAAGAAAAATAAAATGACACAACCAATCTTAACCTACAGGTATCAGGAAATCAGGTATCAAGTAATCAGGCTCAGGTATCAGGATAATATATGTGTCAATCACATGTCGTATCCTACATGTCTTTACGAAAATAAATCCATAAATCTCAGGAAGGTTCTATATATAAGTACTAGACAACTCATAAGTTGAGTGGTACCCAAATGTAATCCGGAAGCTCGTATTGCTATAACTCCTCAAGTCCAATACATTAAATAAAATAACAAGAAAATAAAGGACAAAATAGAATAGGAACTGAACTATAGCAAGGTGTACTTTCCTGATTCCGCGGTGTGAAGATGAAGTGTCGCTCCCGTGTCACGCTCCGAAATCCAATGCTCCTAAATAATTATTTAACTAGTTTAAGTAATTACTCATGAAACTTATCATAGGACTTAATCAGCTAATTTAATATTTTAAACCACATCAACTATATCCAAATATCTCGTGAAACTATTTACATTGTACACTACATGTACATGTTCCACGAGACATCAGAACACAGTTTTAGGATTTTCAACTTCCAATTAGTCGATTATGCCCCTACTTCAATAACACACTTAAGAATCATCTAAAATTCATAAAAATAAATTTTAAACTATTTTCTACAGAATTACCTCTGAAATTTCAGAATTAAAAACTCTAAAGAATATATGGCTAGTTGACTTCTATGTTAGTTAGTCTACCCGAAATTTGCCTGGAACATCGCCAATTATCCGATATGGTTAAAATACACAAAAATATATTTTAAACAGAATTAAAATACATTATTTCATAGAATATAATCATGAATACAAGGTTTAAGTTATGCTACTATTTTGGGACATTCTAGGTTGACAGATTACCCGAAAAAGCTAGTTTTGACCCCTATTTTTCTCGACCAGATTTGAGTTGATAACATCATGAAAAAATACTTAGAAAATAATATTTTCTCTATTTTAAGAAACGTAAATTCAGTTTAAAAAATATCCATCAATATCTTATAGTTCCTTCACAACATGGCTAAAATCGGTCCTACCGTAACATGAATATCACAACCATTAATCATGAAATATTTATAGATGAAAACACATAACATAAGGCATAAAATATAATTTTTACTGATTTAATAACATAACTTCTAGAATTATAGCATGGGTTTGAGATGGAAAAAAGTTGGGTTTCTTACCGAAAGTCCTTGCTAGATGGGTTGTGGAGACTTCTCCTTGCCAAAGCTCTCACCTTTCTTGCTATCCTTGCTTGCTAATCCCTTCTTGATGAGTTTCAAGGTGTTGGCAATGGCCTAGATGGTTGGAGAAGGAAGATGGAGTTTTCAGGATTTGTTTGAGTGGTTGGGTGGATGTATAATGGAGGAGATGAGTTTTTGTGGAGGATGGAGAGATGTATAATGGAGGAGATGATGCTAGAGGGCTATGGGGGTGTGGTGCTGTCGGCTATGGAGGGGGGAGAGGGTGTGGTCAGCTATGGAGAGGAAGAGGAAGAGAGTAATTAAGTTAGGGTTAGGAGTTAGGGTTAGGGTTATATATATATATATATATATATATATATATTATATATATATATATATATATAATATGGGCTTTTTGGGTTGCATGCATGTAGGATTGTGATTTCTATTCCTAATAGGATGTTTGGGCAAGGGGGGATTTGCTTGGCCGACCACTTTATTGTGGGGGGTCCACTTGATTAGTTTGGTTGTTTGGTGACTTGGCTAATTGATTTGGTTAGGAATTTAAATAGTCTTTCCTAATATAGAACTAATTAGATCTATATATAAATACAATCCAAAATCTGAATAAATATAAAATATTTATTTATTTATTTTAATGGTTAACATGCCTACATAGGTTTGGGTTTGGCTTGGAAAAAAATTAGAAAGGTTTGGTGTAACTAGGTCTCCTAAATAGTCATAAAGGCTTTATAAACTAATTATTTAAATAAAAATGATTTGTGCAACAATTTGAATTGTTAACATGCAAGAGACTAAATATAACCATGACATTCCTAACATGGCTAGTATGCTAGTCAAAGCCCCCGACTACACTAGGAATGTCATACTGTATAGTCGTCTTGTACATTCAAACTCAATCATGACTATAGCCCTTTTATATAATATAAATAGGATAAAATTAATTAGAAATAAATAAAAATCCAAAATAACATATTTAATTAAATCAAATATTCTTTTAATTTTGAGGTGTTTTCCAATTTTACTAAGAATTTATGCCTCGCCAGTGTACATCTGGCTGCAGTAAACCGTTGGTTCCATGACTCAAATAAGAATACGGTATCGAATGCTCTATCAACTCTATCCAATATTGACATAACAACTCAAAGATCAAAATAGGGCAACTAGACATAGTTTTAATATTATACGATAACCTATGCTTACTTAAATTACTTCAAGTTAGGGGTCATGTCTTGCCAGTGCGCTGATGACTGCAGTGAACCCGCGGTCGCTATAATTTAAATAAATAGGGACAGTGCGCATCTGCCTTGCCATTGTAAGTCATCGAAAATTATTCCAACTATATCGATAAAAATTTCAAAGGAGCTTCTAAAACTTCAAACAAGTCGATCATGATAGAAAAAGTGTAAGTATCTGCCCTCGAAGTAAAAGTATCAATTTTGAAAATCAAACGATCGATCGATTAAAAAGAAAACGATCGAAGACGAGAGAAATATAAATCATATACATCTTGAATTTCAAAAAAATGACTCAAAATAAATAAATGGATAATTGAATCAAGTTAGGCTCAAAACTCAATAGATGAAAATAGAATATTGACTCTTAGAAAAAAAATTACTATGGCCAATGGGAATTAAATACAAACTTTAGGACAAGATGATAATGATTAGAGAGGAGAAAATAAATTGCATAAATGATCAAGATTAGAAATCGAATCCTAGGAAGTCCTAATTTCAAGCGAATAGTCTATCCAACTTTGATCCTACTATCGTGACGAAACATAATAGTACATTCCTCTAGGAAAATTTCTCAAGTAATATAATACGGTTTAGAATTCAATAAATACTTACCTAAATCATATGGCTTATATAGCAACTTTAATTACCTAATAGTCAAATTAAATAAGGACTTTACTATGGTATACCTAGTCCTAGCCATTCTACTAAAATCAAATCAATACTAATTATGAATGAGAACTTTCTAGTCGCAAGTTTGCAATAGTACGACCAACTTAAGTTCTATCACGAGTTCGTACAATTTTACGAAAGCAGTACATGGGCCACCAAAGAACTTGTCACAACTCGCACCCTATTTTCGGCAGGTTCATAGCCAAGTCCAGCCTACGCCGCAGCATCGATGGTAGTACGCTGTAAAACTCCTAAATTTCTACTGCATTTTTTTTAATAAATATGGTATTCATTTTTGTACTTCATATTTGTACGTCGTGTACGAGTTTGCGTTTCGTAAATTTCTCGTCAAGTGCGAATAAGTGCGAAGTACATATTTTTGTCAAATATTTTAATTATATAGTTGTAAAAAAATATTTTAAAATAATTGACGATAAATATTTTATATTACTTCAAGTTGTAAATGCGTCGCGTCGAGGATTGCCAAACTTTATTTTATTTAAAAAATACCATTTTATTTTATGGTACTAGTATAACTAGTAATTTAGAAAAATTGTATTTTATGTAAGTATTATTTTTACATGCGAGTGTATATATATTTGTATTTTTTAAATTAATTATTATCATTAATATATTATTTTGAAAAAGGTATATTAAATATGGGTTGATTTAAAATTTAATTAATTATGGTGATTTAAGTTGGAAAAAAATATTAAGTTATTTGAATACAGTTTAAATTAGAGGTAGAATCTATCTACATTGAATTATATTTGATTGAGTTACTTTTAAATCAATTTAAATTAAATAGTAGAAAATCTAAGGGAAATTAAAACTCTTCTTAGTCCTTATCTAGATAAGACTTTTGTAAACCCCTAGATTTTTTAAAATAAATATTTGTGAAATTTTTAGATTTTTAAAGAACTATTTATTGACTTATTATATATTTTTTTACATATATTTAATATAGTGCTCATTAGTGAATTTAGTATAAAAATATATAAAACTATTTTTCTAGTACATTAAGGATCTAAACTATATTATATAATTTTTTTCAAAATTTTAGGATTTATTTCATAACTTTTATTACTTTTTACATGTTACTTATATTGTACACTATTTACATAATATAGAATAAATGTCAATTTAGTATTAAATATTTCAGCTTGTATAAATGAGATTAGATGAAGGTTGTTTAAATAAATATTAACTCTATTTATTATCTATAGTAATTTTAAATAATGTTATAGATAATTTAGATAAATATGAACTATATTTTAAATTAATCATAAACCTAAGTCTAATAGGAAAACATTCCTATCTATATTATATCATAACAAAGTAACTCCTATCAATTTAAATCAAATCCTATCTAATTTAGGCGATAAATATGAAATAAGTACCTATATATACCCAATACATTCCCTTCCTATCAACCATAATTCAAAATTATTTTTAGTCCAACATGAACTCAAAAATTCGTCATCAGAATTTATCCCTGCTTCTTAGTAGCAAGAGCAACTTGGAACGACGATATCTCCTAGCTCCGAACTTCATTTTGCCTCTAGTTTTTTAAAAGAATCGTATCAAGACTATTTTCAGCATCCGAAGTTGTTCCTACACCTTCCCCTTTGTGCGTTGTTGTTTATTCGTCGCCAGAACATCATCTTACCTCACTCCGGACACCAGACAAGCTACCTTGCTATAATTTACTGTTTATATTTAATTCTGTATTTTAGTTATTTGTATATCACTGTTCATTTATTTCTAGTTGTACCATTATTTACAGTTTATAATTTACAGCCTGTTCAGTGATAGTAGCATTACTTTACTTATTATCCTTTGATTGCATATGGACTTAGAGTTAAGGGACTACCATTTATAGTGTATCGCTTATACCTCGATACAGTTGTACCACGAGTATGTGTGAGATGAGTAGCATGTAAAGGTCCTTGCGTGTTGGCTGATCACCCATGCACATGCGTTAGGGCTAACTGCTAATAGAGACGTATTAGGAGACTTAGCAGTTAGTAGAGGTATATGATCGTGGATGCGACTTGACATGTACATTGGGTGGGGAGAACAATACCTGACGTATGGACTTCTTTGCACTTCCTTGCTTACCTGTGCGCTCCTCCGGATACGCAGGCTCCAGGTGCCCTCTGACATTTTCCAGAGCATTATAGACGTAGCCCCTTGCACATGATGCCCTCTGACGATCTTCGGACGTTACAGACGTAGGCCCCTGGTGCCCAATATGGGGACTATGTCGATCCTATTTACATCCAGGGCTCATGCGTCGAAAGGATTATTTCTTAACTGCATGTTCACTTTAGTACGGTTAGGTTATCTTATTAATATCATGTCACTTACTTTTATTTGTGGCATATTTTATATTCAGTATTTATATGGCATGTTGTTTATTGTATACTGTTACGTCCCTCTGAGGACCTGATGAATTCTTCAGGTGTGTCTTCTATGGTTTTCGCAGGTGCTCTAGCCAAGGCCATGATCTATTTTTTCTTTGAGGATGATTACACTTGGATCGTCTTTGCATCGCTCGACAAAATTTCATTATCAGGTATTTCTCTTTTTAGTTGGTAGTGGATTTGTCTTTGCCCAACATTTTGTACAATGATATTTATGAATTGATCTTATGGTATATTTATTTGTGGATGAGATTAGTTTCATGGTTACTGTATTTTACAGCTTATGTATACATACGAAGTTTTCATATATTAGAGTATGCTTCATATGTATATAGCTGGCATGAATATGTACTTAGTTCTAAATATTTTGGGACTGGGGCGTTACATATTTTTGTGGTGGCCCATACAGGTCAAGTTTATCACTTCGGTTACATTATTGTATCTATGTGAGCCTGCAGATGGGATTAGATTCTAGGATCTCATCCATATACTTGACATTCTTTCTTGACTCCAAACTTCGAACTCTCATTTGCCTCCCTTGATTGCATCTTGTTTGATCCCTTTCTACCATGAATCCTTACTTTCTCGTGCTTAATGTCGGTTAGAAAGATGACTACACTAGTATATGCGCATAGGTCAAACACGTGACTATAAGGATTACATTCACAATTAGTATACATTGCGGTCTTATTTAAGATATAGAGGCATTTATTTTCTAAAAGTATGATCTTAAGGATTAGTTAATTCTAAGTTGGGTAGTTACAATATTACCAACTTTGAGGATAGAAAGAATTTTAACTTGAGACTACTAGGAGTATTCACCAAAGGATTGATAGAAGATTGAGTAAAATCTTTGATTTTGAAGATTTAGAAAATATTTATGATTTTTAGGTTATAGCTATTCATATCTTTTGAGGATATAAATTGATTTGAGAAAAATTTTAAATTTTGAACTGTGTCATACGATCTATGATTTATAAATTTATTTAGATTTTGAGTTTAATATTTCAATTGTGAAAAAAAATTCTTTAAATTTTGTCGCATAATTTACGATTGATAAGAGTATCTAAGTCTTGAGTTTAAAAGTTTGGATTTATAATATTGTGATTTTGTGGAAAATTTATTAAGAGATATGATAAACCTTATTTTGAGATTGATTAGAGGAATCTAAATTTTTTAAGTTATGATGGATGACCTCAACCGACTAGAGAATAAGAAAGTTTAGTGCATATTGGAGGGAATATATATATATATATATATATATATATATATATATATATATATATATATATATATATATATATATATTAAAGACTTGAATTATTTCTATGATTATGCTTGAATATCGTAATTTATGTCAAGCTTGGAAATACATATTGGTAACTCAAATTTTGGGATTAAATCTTATCTTGATAGAGAACCAAGAAGCAGGCAAGGTCACCCTAATGAGATAGAGGTACTCTACATTCCATCCATGACCAAGATAGTTGTATTTACACAAGTATAGTTAGTCTTCGACCAAACCATGTGACTATATCTTAATTTTGATTTACTCGACCTTTTTCCAAAACCAGATCTTTTATTGTGACCTTCTAACCATTTGAAATTTGAGAAATGATTTAACCATTCCTTGACTGTATCCACCTAAGAGACTATCTTCTCTTTGAAAACTGTATCCCTAAATTATTTTACTAGATTCCTTAATTAATATTATTTTATGCTTCAACTTGATCTTCTTGCATTAATTGTCACTTCATGAACTCCCACTTTCTATTTTAGATCTTTTTGTGTCCTTTACCATGACTTTGATATTTGGAGTGTAATACTAGTTGTTACCTTCCAACAAATTTCATATGTAAGACCTAGACGAGCTCACCTTCATGTAGGCATATCATGTCCCACTCAAACACGTCCCTTGGTACTCTATTTTTATGATATGACTTCAGGTCATAAAGACTAGACTATAACCTTTACCATGATACCGACATATTTCTCGACCAAGGATAGGGACTCAACCTCGACTAAATTCTTTCGATCCGTTATGTGATTTTGTTCTACTTAATTCCTTAAATGCTTAACTTTGTGCTTTATCTTGATTTCCTGACCCATTGTCCCATCACACTAGTAGTTTAACTCTTGTAAGTTGGGTAGAATACCTCATGACCTAACAAACCTTTGTCCTTGTGACCCATATTTATAAGTTTACTTAGACTATAGAATTCAGAGGACCCTAACTTATCTAGTCAACCAAGCCATAGATAAGAAAACACTAGGACGACTGCATAAGTCCAAACTTTGGATAAGACTTAGATTTTAATGGATATTCTACTATTTAATTTCCTTCATTAGTATTCCTTACTTATATTTTGACTATCTTATGATGCTCCTTTAGCCTTAGTTTTGCAAGCTTATTTTTTTATCGAGCTTGTTCACGATATATGTGTTATTGGGGACGTCCACTAATACATTGTCTAATCAGAACCGGTACATGATGGTCTGATCAACCTAGTGCACTTTGGTTCACTTTTCATATATTGTTCGACATGGATGAAGACATAGTTAAACTTGGCCTCTAGAATTCCATCCGCGACTGCCTTGGCAATTCTTTTTGAAAATTTTTAATCGTCTTTGAACCACTTATTTGTATTCGATAATATCTTCTTCGAACTCTTTATTATTTTTGTCTTTCGCCTATATTAGAAAGACAAACACTCGTACTTGATATCCCCTTAGTTGCCTATCATCTATTGCCAAGATAGTTAACCATGGACCAACTAATGTGACTATATCTCCATCTTGAGTTACCTTTTTCCTCTACCCTAGATTCATTATCGCAACCTTCTAATCGTTCTTAAAACTTGAAAATGATTCAAATCATTTCCTTAACCATAGCTTAAACCAAGACGAATATATTCGCTCAAGAAACCATCTCTCCTAAATGTCTAAATTATTCTCTTTGACCTACTCAATTCTTTTTTATTCTTTAATTCGTGTTATCATAATTTTATTACCTTAACTAGCGACCCTTCTTCAATTCCATAACCATGATGTATTTTCGTAAATATAAAAATCACGATCTTCCAATGCAAGTTTGTGTCGAAAGTCGTTTCTTCGCCTTATCCAAAAATTTAATCGTATTTCGGTATTGATGAACTCTTTCTATCCCTCTACCCTAGCTATTCCTAAATTTTGAGGACGAAATTCTTCTAAGTTGGGTAGGCTGTAAAACTCCTAAATGTCTACTACGATTTTTTTTTTAAAATATGGCATTGATTTTTGTACTTCGTATTTCTATGTTGCGTACGAGTTTGCGTTTCGTAAATTTCTTGTCAAGTGCAAATACGTGCGAAGTACATATTTTTATAAAATATTTTAATTATATAGATGTAGAAAATATTTCAAAATAATGGACGATAAATATTTTATATTGCTTGAAGTTGTAAATGCGTAGCACCGAGGATTGCCAAACTTTATTTTATTTTAAAAAAAGGGCCATTTTATTTTATGGTACTAGTATAACTAGTAATTTAGAAAAACTGTATTTTATGTAAGTATTATTTTTGCATGCGAGTGAATATATATTTGTAATTTTGAAATGAATTATTGTCATTAATATATTATTTCGAAAAAGGTATATTAAATATGGGTTGATGTAATATGTAATTAATTATGGTGATTTAAGTTGGAAAAAAATTATTAAGTTATTTGAATACAGTTTAAATTAGAGATGGAATCTGTCTACATTGGATTATATTTGATTGAGTTACTTTTAAATCAATTTGAATTAAATAGTGGAAAATCTAAGTGGAATTAAAACTCTTCTTAGTCCTTATCTAGATAAGACTTTTGTAAACCCCCAATTTTTTCAAAATAAATATTTGTGAATTTTTGAATTTTTAAAAAAAACTATTTATTGACTTATTATATAATTTGTATTATTTTACATATTTTTAGTATAGTGCTCATTAGTGAATTTAGTATAAAAATATATAAAGCTATTTTTCTAGTACATTAAGGATCTAAACTAAATTATACAATTTTTTTCAAAATTTTAGGATTTATTTCATAACTTTTGTTACTTTTTACATGTTTCTTATATTGTACACTATTTACATAATATTGAATAAATGTCAATTTAGTATTAAATATTTCAGCTTGTATAAATGAGGTTAGATGATGGTTGTTTAAATAATTATTAACTATATTTATTATCTATAGTAATTTTAAATAGTGTTATAGATAATTTAGATAAATATGAACTATATTTTAAATTAATCATAAACCTAAGTCTAATAGGAAAGCATCCTTGTCTATATTATATCATAACAAAGTAACTCCTATCAATTTAAATCAAATCCTATCTAATTTAGGAGGTAAATCTAAAATAAGTACCTATATATACCCAATACATTTCCATCCTATCAACCATAATTCAAAATTATTTTTAGTCCAACAGGAACTCAAAAATTCGTCATCAGAATTTAGCCCCGCTTTTTAGTAGCAAGAGCGACTTGGAACGACGATATCTCCTAGCTCCGAACTCCGTTTTGCCTCTAGTTTTTAAAAAGAAGCGTATCGAGCCTATTTTCAACATCAGAAGTTGTTCCTACACCTTCCCCTTTGTGCGTTATTGTTGATTCATCGCCAGGACATCATCTTACCTCACTCTGGACACCAGGTAAGATACCTTGCCATAATTTACTTTTTATATTTAAGTATGCATTTTAGTTATTTGTATATCATTGTTCATTTATTTTTAGCTATACCATTATTTTCAGTTTCTTATTTACTGCATGTTTAGTGATAGTAGCATTACTTTACTTATTATCCTTTGATTGCATTTTTACTTAGAGTTAAGGGACTACCATTTGTTGTGTATCGCATATATCTCGACACAGTTGTACCACGAGTATGTGTAAGATGAGTAGCATGTAGAGGTCCTTGCGTATTGGCTGATCACCCGTGTGCATTCGTAAACGAATACGTAAACGATGTCACATTGGGAAATCTATATCTCAAATCCGTAAACGATGTCACGACTATGGTAAACTGCCAAATCATGGAAAAGGTAAATCGATATCTCAAATCCACAATAAGTGTAAGAAACATGAATGAACACTATGGGTCGTGGCCTGCAGCCCACTAGCATATATGTCCGATTAGACTCTATGAAATGATATGAGTCTATAAAAGTAAATCAATAAGTAGGATATCTCATGATAAGGAATGTAAAGCACGAAGGGATAACAATGTAATATCACCGACAAATACCTGAATCATGCATCACAATCATCTACCATCCCGCTCTGCTAACAAACTCCATGCAGTCGCTAAACCTGAAAAGATCATCAGGTCCTCAGGGGACATAACAAGATACATAAAAATATGCCTATCTAGCAGTTTAATCATGCATAATAATATAAACAGGATATGAACAAGGAACGACACTTACATGGCAAGAGACTACGATGAAACTGCTAACAAGTGACTAATGACAAGTGGCTACTGACAGGTGACTATGAACTGGAATACAAGAACAACAACACGTAACTGAACTGCTGGATGAACAAGTAAACACGAGATCAGTGGAATACCAAACCCTCATCCCGAGTGGACTCACAGGTTTGAACTAATCGCTAACCCTCGTCCTGCTTGTGGACTCTCTGGTTAGTTCACGACAAGGCACCCTCATCCCGAGTGTGGACTCTCTGGTTAGTTCACGACAAGGCACCCTTGTCCCGAGCGTGGACTCTCTGGTACAAGTACAACATCCTCGTCCCGAGTGTGGACTCGCGAATGTAAACAGATCAAGACAAACATTCTCATCCCGAGTGTGGACTCTCTGGTGCCAAGGAACAAACAACCTCGTCCCGAGTATGGACTCTCTGGTACAACTGATCAACGCTCGTCCCGAGTGTGGACTCTCTGGTTGAGAAAACAATAACAAGGATTTAGCAGTTCAACTACACGTACTCGTTCTATAACACGACTCAAGCAAGGTACTGGTGAGACAAGGCACAACTCAGTCAAGACATGGATAAAGACAACTCTAGCATGAACTATAAAGTGAACAAGTCCAGTATAACTACACTATCAAGTTAAGCATGACAATAAATTGGTGAACATGGTATGTAGAACATAGATAAATCAAGTCAACTAAAAAGCTAATGATAACATATAAGATCTCTAGAAAATAGAATATCTAATGATAATATAATAACAACATAAAACTATAAACATGAAATTAAACTGTAGAGGAAGGCAAGGTATCTTGCCTGGTGGTAGCGCGAAGATCCAAAAATATACCGTCAATTGACAAGCCATAAAATCCAATCATCACAACTGTCTTCGAAAACTGAAACAGACATTTCCAACATTCTCAGAATAGTCAAATTAGTTTAAATTGCCTATCCTTAAGTCCAATTCTGGACATAGGGGCAAAACGGTAATTTCGGGCCAAAAGAATGTCCGCCGTTGGACCCGCTTTGCAGCAAAAAATGTGCCAGAGTCTATGGTCTCTAAATTTGTCAAACTACATCTTCACAGATTCATTTTGATGATACAAAACCAACGGTATGTCCAATTTTGGATTCCGGTGGGCCATGCACAAAATTGTCCGTTGAATCGGATCGTGGGGCCTGCGAAACGGCGATCCGATCAACTGTCTCAGAATCAGACCAAACTTGGCATACAGGACCCAAAAAATGATACGGCAAACTTGCACAAAGTAATTGGGAAATTTGCACAGAGGCCGATCCAGTGAATTTCGACGGATACGGATCAAATTCGTCGTGCACACGCAACTAATTTAAATTTCGTCAAAACCCACACGTCTACGATATCCGTATGTACCTTTCGATGCTTACGGTGTGAAACCACGTCGCTCGGTTTGGCGGGACACATGTCGTATCGAAGGATTTTTAAGTTTTCGAAAACTGTTTTCATAGGTTTTTCCCGATTTTGGAAATCGAATCACTTCGTACATACTTAATGAAATCAGGAACTACAAGAATGGTTTTAACCTCGTATATGTTGTCAAAACACCTGTTCAATTAGATTTTGTGTTTCCTAATAGGATCGACCAATTTTGGCCTCCCAAGATAAGTGTCTAGATTCTAGATTCTGTCCTGGTTTGGACAGTTTTTCGACGATCTTTGATCCGAATTTCTGATTGATCTACTGGGTTATAACCAATTCCCTTTCAAGGTGGTCTAAGAGGATCAATTTTGCTACATGTATAAATTTTTAGATTGAAATTCTATTAAACGATGAGGAAGAATTCGTACATAGAAGTAGGGCCGATCACTACTCGAACTGCTGCGGCTGCTGTTGATGTTGGTCGGCCTGGCGGCGGCTCTGGTCGGTCGCCAGCACTGTGCAGGCGTGCGCGGCACCTGGGGACGGCGCTGTGGTGGCGCCAGGATGGGGGAAAGGGTTCACCTAGGGTTTGTTGCCCTCTCTCTCGCTCTCTGTCGTGTTTATACACACACACACACACACATATATATATATATATATATATATAATAATATTAAGTTTATATTTAATCCAAAATAACAAACGATACTATCATAAATAAATTAACAACATTAATAATAACAACCATTATAACAAACAAGGTAAACATACAAGTATGGGTTCAGCCTAATTATTCAAAATACACAAGGGTAGCTAAGAAAATTATTTAGCATACCTTTAAATGTTCTTTGAATATCAAATAAATATTATATATACATATAATATTAATATTAATAATTACTTACAAAATATATGAACTAGAACTTCTAAGGTAAAATATTGTCACTCCACGTTCCCAGAATACGTATTTTTATACGTGTACTGCTTGAATGTATTTATTTAATATTTATCATGCATTTGTTCTTTATTTAAATTCTTCAATTTCGTGCCTATTAATTTTTCCAATATTTTTGCTGCTTTTGCTTTAGCTCTTGGTTTAGTCTGTTCATTAAACCAGTTTGGTTTAGCTTGGTTCATCATGATAAGGAGTGGATGGCTTAGATATTGTAGGAAGGAATTGGTGGTGGAGATCTTGACTTGGGTTTGATATTAATACTTCTTTACTTTTCTCTCTCTTCATTACTCTCATTTACTTCTTCTTCAAACTCCATTACTCTCCCACCAACCTAGAAGAGCTTGGCAAGTGCAACTTGCTTCGTGATGGATTCCGATTTTTATTGTTCTATTGTCCTTCTCACGAGATTCTAAAACACTCTAGTACTTAGCATTTTTAACTTCCATGGCTCATTACTTGTAGATCTAAGTTTGTTGTATTTTTGGATTTCTTAGGTTTTGATCTAGCTAACCCTATTATTTTCAAGTTTTGATGGTTCCATGTTGTAGAGAATTTCTTTCTGCCTTATTTTGACCTATGGAAGTCCGGATTCTGACCTTGGATGAAGGATTATCGGAGCTTGGAAGCCATGGCTTTCATGGTTCTTCCTTTCGGAAATTTGGAGAAGAAGCATAATTCTGGCCGCATGGCTCATTGTCGCAGCCTGGCCGCATATCGCATAATTATGGCCGCATGGCTCATTGCCGCAGCCTGGCCGCATATCGCATAATTCTGGCCGCATGGCTCATTGCCGCAGCCTGGCCGCATATCGCATATTTCTGGCGGCATGGCTCATTGCCGCAGCCTGGCCGTATATTGCATAATTCTAGCCACATGGCTCATTGCCGCAGCCTGGCTGCATACCGCATAGCAGCTCTAGCCGCATAGACTTGGGCGATTCTGGTCGCATGAACTTTACTTTTCCAACCGTATAAACTGAACTTTTTCTCAGCCGCATGGCTGGGTTGGCTTTCAGCCGCATAAGCATGTTTCTCCTCAGCCGCATAAGAACTCGTTCCCTTCCATCCGCATGCGCCCGTTCTTTTCGAGCCGCATAAGCCCACATCCCCTTGATCGTATGGCTGACTTAGCCGCATGAGTTTGTTTTCCCGAGCCGCATACGACTGTTTTTCCCTAAGCCGCATACGATCGTTTTCTCTTCAAGCCGCATGGCTGCTTACCGCACGGCTCCCGACAGCTTGCCGCATGGCCATGGCTCCGGGCCGCATGGGATTCTGACCCGATTCTGGCAGCATAGAAGGACCCTGACTTACCCGGCCGTATAGATGGGCCTCCATCTATTGCTGCCCATATTGCCTTTTAACCGTTTCTTGCCCCGGATTGATATTGAGTGACATTGATTGTTACCTTGACATATAATTAATCATGCATTCCTAGTTGGAACTAAGAGACTGGCTAGTCGTCTTATTGAATTGAATGGGACACGTTCATGTATGAACCATGAACCATTGTGATCGACTAGCCGATCTGAACACTTAGCAAATGGACACATGTTGACTTCTATTTTTTTGTAAAAGCAGCATGTGTATCATACAGTCAAGGCATGACTATTCCGTGGCTAGGATTGATTGTTGCATTACGCTATATAAGACCTACAACTTAGCCACACGGGCATCGTTGTAGAGTTGTGTATATCATACTCTGTACGGAAGTACTAATTCTGAATGACCATGATCCACGATACGGGATTTCAATCTACATAGGGACTATTAAGCTAAATAAAATAACGATTGCGTGGAGAGAATGGATTCTAGAGTTCTTACATGGCAGCCATCTTTAGACGATTAGTGCCCCGACATGCCGACTGGTTCCCACAGATACTGCAAATCTGCCACACTGACAGGAAATAGTATCTGCCTATATTGTTATATACACTGATGACGAGCGTCCCGCTGGGACTCGTCTAATTCTTGATTGGCGTAAATGATTATTGGATAGACTAGCATTGCTTGTACATAGTCAGAACTGAGGAATCCCTTATTGCATACTTACAGGGCAACTTAGAACTTACAGTAGCAAGCCGTAGTAGTTGCATGGCCGTTTAAATTGGTTTATTTGTGTACTGTGCCAACTTTGTTGACCACTGAGATGAGCAGAACGTCAGGGCATGACGGGTCAACTTCTGTCCTTGTTTGGTTGGGAAGTTGGCTTGAAGTGTCGTGATGTTGTGCGAACCCCAGTATCAAGCAGAGACCCTTTTTCAAGATTTTACTCTTATCACTGGTTCTAATTTCTTATATCGTGCTTCATTGCGGTACTTGCTATTAGAGGTCTAACCTCTCTGGTTTTGTATGGCCAGATTTAGAGCCTGTTCCCGAGGACTCATCTTACTTCTACCTTCAAGATGGTTAATACTAGAGGAATGATCATCGGAGGACACGAGTGGGTCCCTTGCTTCCCTGCTCGTTTTTACTATTTACTTCACTTTTGCCTTTTGGCACCGACATGTTAGTCGGATTGTCTTGTGCTTACTTTTACATAATTGTAACTAAATCAGACTGCAGCTGATAACAATTGTGTATACCTTGCTATATCATCTGGCTAAGTTTTGTACAGCTAGATCTCAAGAAAATTTTGACCAAGCGTTTGGGACGCCTTACTGCTTTATCTTACATGTTCTCTATTTACTGTTTCTTGTTTGAATGATTGAGATAATAGATGTTGAGTAACCCTAGTAAGACTTTCATGTAGTATACACCCCCTCGTCTTTTAGACAGCATTGATCGTATTATACGGTACCCATCTACCCGTAATACGTAGCTGGCTGAGTCATTCCCCCGCTCTCCGGTATTCTGGTTTTAGGGCGTAACAAGGTTTGAGTGGTGACCCATGCAGGTCTGATTTCAGACTTGTGGGGTGTTTTAATTTATAGGATGTCTCAATCACACATGTTTTTCCTTGATCTCATGATTCGTTACTCTCGACTCTAGCTTGACCCTCCAGTAGCCTTGGACTTCATTGATCTTTCCTATCCGATCGATTGATTGTTCTCTTGTCCCATTTCTTATGGGCACCTAGTCCGTATCGGTCAGAGTTGGACAACAACAACAAGGGCAACATGAACAACGAGACCCTGTTGATCAGCAACAAGGGCCGGTCTCAAGAGACTATCCAAGAAGAAGTGATAGTGGAATCGGCCGCTTGACCGCAGTATCCGGAGGTTCTAACAACACTAATAGTTCCACCTACCCCTATGGAAGTAGACAGACTGACCCTTCTAGAGATCATGAGAGGGATGATCGCTACTCAGCAACATCATATGTTGGCCCAGCAACGCATGCACACTCAGTTGCAAGAGCAGAATGTACTACTCAACCAAGGATTACAGACGGCTTTGGAAAGAGGAGCAAGGGCAGATTCAGGAGCATCAGCCAGATTTTGCAAGTACAACCTCCGTCGTTTCGAGGGCACGGAAGATGTCATTTCAGCAGATGCATGTCTTAAGGGCATTGAGGCTATTCTGATAGCGGCTAAGGTTCCGACAGAAGAACGTGTGGATCAGTGAAGTTGTTACTTCAGGACCTCGCACGTGATTGGTAGGAATCAAAAAAAGTGGGCATCAGACGTCCTGTTGCTTGGAACGATTTCACCGCAAGATTCAAAACGAAGTACTATGGAGTTGTGGCACAGTTTGAGCTACAACGGAAGTTTATCAACCTCATGCAGGCTGGCAAGACAGTGGATGCTTATGTAGCAGGGTTCTGCAGACTGAGTAGATTCGCCCCAGAGATGGTAGCAACGGAGAGCCAGAGGGCTATGAGGTTTCAGCAAGGGTTTTATCTTGAACTCTTACAATTGATAGAGGGACACAACTACCAGACTTTTGATGAGGTGTTGACGGCAACCCGAAGGCATGAGATCACCATTCAGAGGATCACAGCAAGGACTGGAGGTCAGAAGAGATCTTACAATCAGATTGAAGGAGGAGGGGGAGTAGCACCCCGAGTTACACCGTCTTCTGGCATTCGCATCCGCGATGTGGCAATGCGAGGGCCAGCACCACCAGCAAAGCAATAATAGCAACAGAGGAAGAACTAGCAACCCCAACGGGCTGTACTTATTGTGGGAAGGTAGGACACACTAGAGATGTGTGTCGGACATTGAACGGACAGTGCTTGATATGTAGAAGTCCAGATCATCGGGTTTCTACCTGTCCTATGAATTCGAGGTCAGGAGGACCAGTACAATTTCCTGCTCTCTAGCACCAGGGGCAGGCCAGTATCGAGGACCAGCGGTGGCAGTGAGACTGTTGGCACAACGTCCGTTGATGTTGCAGGCTTAGATGTTTCAGCAGCAGGGACTGCCGATGCAGAAGCAACAATATAGACCACCCCGACATCACCAAGGCAGGGGCCAGCAGCAGCACCAGGCTAGGCCGCATTATGGGAACCAACAAAGAGGTCGAGGGCATACATTCAATCTGTCCTTGGCAGAGGCATTTGCATCAGGAGATGTAGTGGCAGGTAACATTCTCGTTGCCTCATATCCTGCAGTAGCATTGTTTGATTCTGGAGTATCATATTCATTTATAGCTGTACGATTTACGATACGACTAGGAATGGAATTCGAGGCATTGCCAGGGAGGTTGAATATACTCACTGGTAATAGGCTCGTAGGAGTTAGTAGAGTTATTCTAGCATGTAATATTATAGTGTGCGGGCGTCCCTTACCCGCCAGGTTGATAGAGTTTCCTATGAAGAATTTCGACATCATCTTAGGTATGGACTGGCTGAAAGACAGTTGTGCCATAATAGATTGCCGTAGAGGGACTGTATCTTTTAATATTCCAGGCATGGATCGATTTACCCTAGTCACATCAGTGGCAACCCAATAAGAAGAAGAAGGAGTAGTAGCGACAATGGAAGAAGTTCAAGTTTCGAAGGTAGTTGAAGAGTTCATTGATGTATTTCTCGAAGAACTTCCAGGTTTACCCCCGGTTAGGGATTTTGAGTTCAGTATAGAATTGGCACCTGGAACAAAACCGATATCAGATCGTGTTTACAGAATGGCAGATTTCGAGCAGGCCAAGGTGTATCAGCACGTAGAGGAACTGAAGACGAAGAAGTTTATTCGAGACAGCGAATCACCATAGGTAGCACCAGTGGTACTTGTAAGGAAGAAGGATGGGTCATCAAGATTGTGCATTGACTACAGAAAGCTCAACACGACGATAGTAAAGAACAAGTACCCACAACCTAGAATCGACGATTTGTTTGATCAGTTGAGCAGAGCAAGAGTTTTCTCCAAGATAGATCTTCGGTCAGGGTATCATCAAGTTAGATTTCGAGAAGAGGATATTCCCAAGACAGCATTCTGGTCGAAGTACGGGCATTACGAATTCCTAGTTATGTCGTTTGGTTTGACCAATACTCCAACAATATTTATGGATTTGATGAACCGCATCTTTATGACATACTTAGATCATTTTATCGTTGTGTTCCTCGACGACATCCTCATATATTCAGCTAGTGAAGAAGAGCATGAAGATTACCTTAGAAAAGTGTTACAGGTTCTAAGAGAGAACCAGTTGTACGCCAAGCTCAGCAAGTGTGAGTTTGGACAGATCGAATTCCATTCTCGGGGCACATCATATCAAGGGCTGGAGTAGCAGTGGATCCCAAGAAGTAGAGAGTTGGCCAGTACCTAAGACCGTAGCAGATGTGCGTAGTTTCTTGGGATTGGCAGGATATTACCGAAGGTTCATATCAGACTTTGCAAGACTTTCAGCAACCATGACCCGCTTGACACGAAAGGATGTGCCATTCGTCTGGTCGGTAGAATGCCAGGCATCATTTAAGAATTTGAAGCAGAAATCGATATCGGCACCCATTGTTACATTGTCGGTTAGACCCGGAGGTTTTATCGTTTATTATGACGCGTCAGGAAAGGGACTTGGGTTTATCTTCATGCAGCATGGGAAGGTGATAGCATATGCATCTAGACAACTTTGAGACCATGAGAAGAATTATCCAACTCATGACTTGGAATTGGCAGCAGTAGTATTTGCTTTGAAGCTATGGAGGCATTACTTGTACGGTGATCGAGTGGATATATACACAGACCATAAAAGTCTGAAGTACATCTTTACTCAGAAGGAACTGAACATGAGGCAGAGAAGATGGTTGGAGTTGATCAAGGATTACGACGTGGAGCTTCAGTATCACCCAGGAAAGGCTAACGTGGTAGCAGATGCTCTTAGCATGAGAGGCAGCGCATTTATGTTGACATCACAGAAACATATCTTAGAAGACTTTCAAAAGATAGGCATCAAAGTTATACTTCCTAGTGATGTAGGAATTCTGGCGAGTCTACGAGTTCAATCTGACTTGGTAGACAGGATCAAGGCAGCTCAGGCCCAGGACCCAAGAATTCAGAAGCTTAGGACAGAATGTGAGTCAGGACTCAGAAAGGAGATGGAAATTCACGAAGATGGTACACTTAGGTTTGGATCATGTCTATGTGTGCCTAGTGGAGATATTAGACAAAAGGTTATGACAGAAGCCCATAGTTCTCAGTATTCTATACACCCTGGAGGGACCAAAATATACAAGGATATCAAGCAGCACTTCTGGTGGAACGGAATGAAGAGGGAGATAGCTAGATTTATTTCCCGTTGCTTGATATGTCAGCAAGTGAAGGCAGAACAGCAGAGGCCAACTGGATTATTATAACCGCTTCCTATTCCGGAATGAAAATGGGAACATATTACAATAGACTTTGTGACCGGTTTACCAAGATCACCAAGTGGTAAAGATGCTGTTTGGGTGATAGTGGACTGGCTTACAAAGGTGGCACATTTTCTTCCTTTTAGAGTAGGGCAATCTACAGAAAAGTTGGCAGAATTGTATATGCAACAGATAGTCCTGCAGCATGGGGTCCCTGTTAGTATTGTGTTAGACAAAGATACCCGCTTTATATTGTATTTCTGGAAGAGTTTACATCAGAGTCTGGATACCAAGTTAAGATTTAGCACGGCTTACCATCCGCAGACGGACGGGCAATCAGAAAGAACAATTAAGACTTTAGAAGATATGTTACGAGCTTGCACCCAAGATTTTGGAGGATCTTAGGAGAGCCACCAACACTTAGTTGAGTTCTCGTACAACAACGGTTATCAAGCCAGTATCCAGATGGCGCCATTTGAAGCACTACATGGTAAGAAATGTAGGTCGCTACTTGCAGGATAATATCGGGGAGAGGAAGATGCTAGGCCCAGAAATAATAGTTCAGACAGTTGAAGTAGTTAAGGAGATTAGAGTACGACTTCGAGTTGCACAAGATCGATATCGTCATTGGGCGGTCCAGCATCGTAGGTCGCTAGAATTTTCTGTTGCGGACCACGTGTCCTTGCGGATCTCACCTACTCATGAGATTATTAGATTTTGCGTTTACAGGAAGTTGAGTCCGCAATACGTGGGCCCATTCGTTATCCTTGATAGGGTAGGCGATATTTCTTATCGTTTGTCCCTTCCACCTTTGTTACGAGAGGTACATGATGTGTTTCATGTATCTCAGTTGCGTAGTTATGTATCGGAGCCAAGCCATATCCTTGATCATTCTGAACTGGTTGTTGGTACCAACCTGTCTTACGAGAAACAGCCTGTGTCCATTTTAGACCAAAGGGAGAAGATACTCAAGAACCGAACAATTAGCCTTTTCCGTGTTGCTTGGGGACATCACTCCTTAGGAGAGTCAATGTGGAAACGTGAGGATGATATCCGATCACGGTATCCGCACCTATTTGACTCACAAGGTATATTTCTTCCCGTGTACCTTGATTGTCTTTGACTCCTCATGCTTATCACCCTATGAGTAGAAATTACTTGATGTCATAGATTGATAAATATATATATATATATATATATATATATATATATTACTTGCTATTTAACATTGTAAAATAGCAGCTTGTTTAAATTGCTTATACTTAGATTAGTCTAGCTCTGATATTTCTGTCCTGCTTGGATCTGAAATTCTGAGGATAGAATTTTTTAAGGACAGTGGAGATGTCACTCCCCGTTCCCAGAATACGTATTTTTATACGTGTACTGCTTGAATGTATTTATTTAATATTTATCATGTATTTGTTCTGTATTTAAATTCTTTAATTTTGTGCCTATTAATTTTTCCTGTATTTTTGCTGCTTTTGCTTTAGCTCTTAGTTTAGTCTGTTCATTAAACCAATTTGGTTTAGCTTGGTTCATCATGATAAGGAGTGGATGGCTTAGATCTTGTAGGAAGGAATGTATGGTGGAGATCTTGACTTGGGCTTGATATTAATACTTCTTTACTTTTCTCTCTCTTTATTACTCTCATTTACTTCTTCTTCAATCTCCATTACACTCCCACCAACCTAGAAGAACTAGGCAAGTTCAACTTGCTTCGTGATGGATTTCGATTTTTTTGTTCTATTGTTTTCCTCACGAGATTCTAAAACACTCTAGTACTTAGCATTTTTAATTTCCATGGCTTATTACTTGTAGATCTAAGTTTGTTGTATTTTTGGATTTCTTAGGTTTTCATCTATCTAACCCTATTATTTTTTAGTTTTGATGGTTCCATGTTGAAGAGAATTTTTTTCTGTCCCATTTTGACCTATGGAAGTCCAGATTCTGACCTTGGATGAAGGATTATTGGAGCTTGGAAGCCATGGCTTTCATGGTTCTTCCTCTCGAAAAATTTGGAGAAGAAGCATAATTATGGCCGCATGGCTCATTGCCGCAGCCTGGCCGCATATCGCATAATTCTGGCCGCATGGCTCATTGCCGCAGCCTGGCCGCATATCGCATATTTCTGGCCGCATGGCTCATTGCCGCAGCCTGGCCGCATATTGCATAATTCTAGCCGCATGGCTCATTGCCGCAGCCTGGCTGCATACCGCATAGCAGCTCTAGCCGCATAGACTTGGGCGATTCTGGTCGCATGAACTTTACTTTTCCAACCGTATAAACTGAACTTTTTCTCAGCCGCATGGCTGGGTTGGCTTTCAGCCGCATACGCATGTTTCTCCTCAGCCGCATAAGAACTCGTTCCCTTCCAACCGCATGCGCCCATTCTCTTCGAGCTGCATAAGCCCACATCCCCTTGGCCGTATGAGTTTGCTTTCCCGAGCCGCATGCCACTGTTTTTCCCCGAGCCGCATACGGTCTTTTTCTATTCAAGCCGCATGGCTGCTTACCCATAGCTCCAGGCAGCTTGCCGCATGGCCTTGGCTGCGGGCCGCTTGGGATTCTGACTCGATTCTGGCCGCATAGAAGGACCCTGACTTACCCGGCCGCGTAGATGGGCCTCCATCTATTGCTGTCCATATTGCCTTTTAGCCGTTTCTTGCCCCGGATTGACATTGAATGACATTGATTGTTATGTTGACATATAATTGATCATGCATTTCTAGTTGGAGCTAATAGACTGGCTAGTCGTCTTATTGAATTGAATGAGACACGTTCATGTATGAACCATGAACCAATGTGATCGACTAGTCAATCCGAACACTTGGCAAATAGACACATGTTGACTTCTATTTTTTTGTAAAAGCAGCATGTGTATCTTGCAGTCAAGGCATGATTATTCTGTGGCTAGGATTGATTGTTGTATTACGCTATGTAAGACCTACAATCTAGCCATACGGGCATCATTGTAGAGTTGTGTATATCGTACTCTGTACGGAAGTACTCATTCTGAATGACCATGATCCACGGCACGATATTTCAATCAACGTAGGGACTATTAAGCTAAATAAAATAACGATTGCATGGAGAGAATGGATTCCTGAGTTCTTACATGGCAGCCATCTTTGAACGATTAGTGCCCCGACATGCCGGCTAGTTCCCACAGATACTGTAAATCTGCCATACGGACAGGAAATGGTATCTGCCTATATTGTTATATACACTGATGACGAGCATCCCGTTGGGACTCGTCTAATTCATGATTGGCGCAAATGATTATTGGATAGACTAGCCTTGCTTGTACATAGTAAGAACTGAGGAATCCCTTATTGCGTACTTCCAGGACAACTTGGAACTTACAGTAGCAAGCCGTAGTAGTTGTATGGCCGTTTAAATTGGTTTGTTTGTGTACTGTGCCTACTTTGTTAACCACTGAGATGAGCAGAACGACAGGGCATGACGAGTCAACTTCTGTCCTTGTTTGGATAGGAAGTTGGCTTGAAGTGTCGTGATGTTGTGCGAACACCAGTATCAAGCAGATACCCTTTTTCAAGATTTTTCTCTTATCACTGGTTCCAATTTCTCATATCGTGCTTCCTTGCGGTACTTGCTATTATAGGTCTAATCTCTCTGGTTTTGCATGGCCAGATCTAGAGCCTGTTCCCGAGAACACAGCTTACTTCCACCTCCAAGATGGTCAATATTAGAGGAATGATCGCCGGAGGACACGAGTGGATCCCTTGCTTCCCTGCTCTTTTTTACTATTTATTTCAGTTTTATCGTTTGGCACCGACATGTTAGTCGGATTGTCTTGTGCTTACTTTTACATAATTGTAACTAAGTCAGACTGCAGCTGATAACAATTGTGTATACCTTGCTATATCATCTGGCTAAGTTTTGTAAAGCCAGATCTTAAGAACATTTTGACCAAGCATTTGCGACAATTACTGTTTTATCTTACATGTTCTCTATTTACTGTTTCTTGTTTGAATAATTGAATAATAGATGTTGAGTAACCCTAGTAAGACTTTCATGTAGTATGCACCCCTCGTCTTTTAGACAGCATTGATCGTATTATACGGTATTCATCTACCCGTAATATGTAGCTGGCTGAGTCATTCCCTCGCTCTCCGATATTCTGGTTCTGGGGTGTGACAAATATCTACACACAAAATATACCGACACGAACATTCTTTTGTTACACTACATGCTTACACGGCTTGAGCTTGGTTCGGGCCCAGTCCAGACTAGTTTGGTACAACCGGGTCACTTAAACGTCAAATAATATTAATAATGAATAATTAAACTATTTATAATGGTCATGTCACAACTTATCCTGGTTTTCCTAGTTAGGACATCACTATGACTCGGCCTTCCCTGGCATGGCTAATACACTAGTCAAGGCACGCCACTGCACTATCCGGGCCACGATTTCTGGTCGTCTGGTACTTCAAAATTCAACCATGGCTAAAGTCATCTACCGTAATAATTAATTAAAATATTTATTTATAAATTCTAAAAATCACCATTTAAATCAAATAAATAATCAAAAAATATTTCAAAAAAATTCAGGAAGGGGAGCTACAGAAAACAGACTCTAGAAACGACTAGAACACCTAGATTATTTTCACCCTGTCACGACATAGGGCCAAAATTATCTAGTTATAATATCTATTTTTGCTTGCTTATAGTTTTGTAGGTTAACTTGCTTATGTTTGTACATAAACCTTTCAGAGGATGGCGAATAAAAAACTTATCCCACCATTAGGCCAATAATTATTGTGTTTATCTTTACATTTTAGTGGTACTCTCACTTACTATTGATGATCTAGTATTTAGTCTTTAGATACTAAGGAGATAAGGAAAGTATGACTCGAGGAGTAATACCTAGAAGTTAGTTGCATTAATGTATGATCACCAGAAATAGGATATCATAGTAAAGCTTAAGGAGATGATAGCCAGGAAGACACGAACTAAGCTCGAAGATCAGTTGCTGGAGCTAGAAGCTTTTAGCCTAGTAAGATGTTATAGGTTCATGACTAATTAGTTGAGCATTTATCAAGGATAAAATTTATGGGATATGAAAACAGAAAAAAAATATAAATGTTAAGATTTGAATTAAAATTTAAGGATAAGGAAGATGTTATATATAAAAAAAATCAGAAGTTATCAAGATGGTAATGTAGAGTTGCATGATGAAACCGAGGATTTATAAATGATAGATCATGTTGAACTTAAGGTATAAATTTAATTGGGGATGATGATCGACAAATAAGGATATGAATTAGAGAGATATATATTTTATCAAAAATCAGAATTTGGAAATAAGGATTGTAAAATTATAAGTGTTGTGAGGGTAAGTGAATGTGATATTATATACTATTGACAAGAAAATAAAGAATGGGGGCAAAATAATATTATCAAGGTTGCACAAATCCGAGGAATTCAAGGAATAAAGTAAGAGCAAGGAGAAGGGCTGGAATTTAAACCTTGTACAAAAAAAGGGGCTCAGGTTTAAAATTGGGATCAAATATGTTGGAGTTGGTGGAAATTGAAAATCTAAATGGCTGATAATGGGTTAAAATATTTTAAAGATACATCCTCCCAAAATCAATTAATTTCAAGGAAGATCGAACATGTATTCTAGAATAGTATTTTTCACCAGATATCCTACTTTTCTGTGACTTGTTCCTATATTTGTTTTTATTAAACCCATTACCATTCCCGTCACACTAGTTTGACCATATTATTTTATGCTTCTTTTGTAAACCTAGGATAAAGTTGTGATTAAGAATTTCATCGTAGAATTTAGATAGATATGAGAAGACTATGACAAGAGGGCTCATAAATAAGTATCATAGGTGACCAAGTAATAATTTTGACAAACGAAACCTCGTCATGGATAAAATAATAGGATTTCAGGAATCAAAAAATTTTGAGATTTCAACTTTAGAAAGAAATCATACAAGATTACTGAGATAGGATTTGTCAAACATATGGAGTTAAGTTTTGGAAGAATAGAGTTTGGTATTCTAGAGAAGGAATAAGCAGTGAGGAAGAGATAAGACCATTGGCATGTAACTTTGGAAATTGGAAATGAGCAATTGGATTTATAATTTCTACCAAACATTGGAGACTCATATTGGTTAGGGTAAGAATGATTGGGATTTTGTGATGTTTTGCTAATGCGTTTGGATGAGAACGATTGATAGGTGCATGATTAAAGATTAAAATTTGATTAGTGATTATAATTTGGTCAATTGATTTCAAGAATTGGAAATTCTCGAATATAGATCATGGGTCAACTTTATAGAATTTTCTAAGGATTTTCTATGATAAGTGAAGATTGTGACTTTAATGTAGTCAGTTTTGTAAGAATGGTTGACAATTGGAAATTGATGTCTGTAAAATGATTTGATCGAGAGTAATACTTGAAATTGAAATATATTTGGCATACGAGTTACATACAACGACGGATGGAAAATAAATTTAGTTGATTTATGATTCCAAATAGATGTAGTTTTAATACCTTGGCAGCTTCTTAGTTTTCTATAGATACTAGGAGTCCAGCTATTTTAGCGAGTTAGAGATTGATTTTGCATGGGGTATTAATAAGATTGTTACCTTGTAAGTCATTTTCCTGCATATCCTATCTTTTAAACCTTGAAATAGTGATACGATATTCTTTCTATCCCCTTTGATCATCACTCAGTTCTCAATTGAAATATCTTATTTGATTACATTCCTATTATAGCTATAAAATTCTAATCACCCTCGCTATCTTATTATTATACAACTTGTTGATTTCTCCTGAATCACAAACCCTTATACCCCATTTCAATTTGATTCAGAATTTTTAATCCCTTATCTCAGACGATTCTATTATATTATGCATTCTCAATAAATAGTTGGCATTCATTTTATTACTGCATTTTCGGTTTCACGAGACTTCATTTGATTTTTCTCCTATTTTATGATCATTTGACTATATTTTAATCATAACTAGATTAACTCGTGCCTAAAATAATTTTGATCATAACAATATTCTAACTTTATTTCAGTTCATATCTAGATAATTCTGATCGTGCATATGTTTTATCATTGTACCTAGTGATCATGCCTAGAATCCGATCGTTCCTGATGAATTAAATCTGTAACGATCTATAGCAGGGATTTATAGAGTACATGAGTTTTGGGATAAAGATGAGATAAATATGAACACTTGTGATTTGAATCAAGGAAGGGATGATTAATGATGTGAATACCAAAGAAATTGACATTGTAGATTAGAGGTTGTAAAATGATAAGCATGGAGATGCACTTTAGGAAGATGCATGATGAATCAGAAGATATATAAAGGACAACCGAAAAAAAAAATTGGACTTAAGATGTAACTAATTAAGGATGACAATCGTATGAATTGAATGCTGCAAAAGATTTTAAATCAGAAACTAGAGATAGAAAGATTGTAAATAATACAAGGTTGGGAGATGAAATAAGATATTTTTAACAGAGAAAAGTTTGGTCAAAAAGATACAATGAAATCAAGATGAAGGATTCGAGCTTAAACAGGATAATTAAATTTTATTGAGAATTCGGGATCAAATATGTAAATGAGGATTTGGAATTAAGATATATACATGTTGGTAAAAATGGACGTCTAAATAAATTACAGAGTGATCACATATGAGTAAGGAATGATAAAAATTTCACTGATCATGATAAACTGAAGTATTGAAACTTGATGTTGGATTTTAAATGTGATATTGGATTATTGAGGCTTGATACTAGAATATGAAGATAAGACGGAGTGTACCAAATTATAATATTTTGGTCAGGAACGAATAAGATGAATATAGACTTGAATGGTATGATATAGAGTTAAATTTTGGATATATATCAGCAAGCTGAAGGAAGTACAAAATATATTGCAGAAAATAAAATATGGAAAGACAAAATTTTCAAGGTTATGACGGTGATTGACAGTTCAGGGATGAAAGCAGAAATCCATAATTGTGGATAGTGACTGTGTTTCTAAGGAGAGAAGAATGTTATTTGAGAACAGTGGATAGACTGATGAGGATATTGCACTACATAGATTTGCTATGGGACAGTTAGCCTATTTTAGACATGAGGCTGTTGAAGAAGAATACCCTTACTTGTTTGAGGCATGATTGTACCCCGACCCTTATCCTTGAAAAATTTCGAGGACGAAATTTTCTACGGAGGGAAGGTTGCGAAGCCCATTATTTTCTAACCCAAACCCAAACCCAGTGACTCAACCTGTTCAAACCCACGTACCCCTCTCCCCGTGTCTTGCGCGGACCCCCACACTGGATCTGAAATCTCACGTAGAGATAACTCTCTCTTCTCCATCAGAAACATCACAGAAGCCTTTCTCTCTCACCCAAAAACTTCACAAATAAATCCATAACTCTCTCCCCACTCTATCAAATTCCGATCAGAGAGCATCACGGCGCTCACAGCTCCGACCCATCATTTTAGGACAACTCTCGCCCTCCTTTCGTGCCGACCGACGATCGGTGACTAGAGCTGTTCCGACAACCTATGCTCTCTCGCGCCCCTGTGCGGCGACCACCTCGGCCGTCGCAGCCCCGCCCGGCGTGCCCCCGCAACCGACAGCACCCGCCCGGCGCCCTCCGCCCGGTTCTCCATCGGCGTCACGCGCCTCCCGCGCACCGCCGCTGTCCACGAGCATCTCATCGACACACCGCGTGTCCATGTCCGTGTTCATGCCGTCCCACGTACTTTCCGAGTCCGAGGCATCCTTTCGGTGCTCCTTCAAAGCTTTTGGTATACCCCTGCACCCTTCTGTAGTTTTCACAAAACCTGTTTCTTTTCCTAGGAATAGTTAATTAGTTTAATTAGTTTCCTATATTGGTTCGGTAATAGTTGTTAGAAGTAGTAAATTATTAGCATTGATGTAGACTAATGGTTAGAAGTGTTAACTACGTGATTTTGACTAATGCCGTTAAACGTAAATTCAATATCATTAACGAACCGATATTTTGCCATAAAATATTATTTTAATAGCAAAGGCGTAAATTTATAGGCAAAATCTTGTATAAGTATCTTTTAAGTAAAAATGCACTTTTGGTATTATTAATCGAAAATTGTCGTATTACGCTAATTTCAACAAATATATGTTTTTCGCTATAATTCTATAAAATGGCCATTTTAGTAGCAAATATCTAATTACGTAGCAGAGTGTATTTTAATATAGAAAAATGATATTTATGGGCCAAAACCGTATATTCATGTTTTAAGTAGAAAAGTTATTTTCATAATTTATACTTTTTTTGCTAATAATTATGGAATGAAAACTAATAATAATATCGTGTCTTCTAATTAAATCGTAACTTTATTTAAAATTAGTTTTGTGTATATTTTATTACTAAAATAATTTCGTTACAAAAGAAATGTATTTGTTAAATATTTCACAAAAGTTTATTTAGAAAATAAATGTATTAGCTTTCAAATATTTCGAGTTTTACGCGATATTTTACTATTAAAATAATGTTCGATAAAAACCATATTTTGTGTTAATATTCCAAAATAATTTATGTTCCGCCTATTTACAAAATATTCACAAAATAGTTTTTTTACCAAAAATAATATATTTAATATTATTATTTTCTCTAATAAAATGGCAATGTTTATAATTAATGTAGTTTGCATTTAGTGTCTTTATTAACCAATCTTTGGAATAAGTTCTAAGGACAGATTATTATTATTATAGGATTCAGAACTTACGTCAGATCCGTGTTGTGCTCCCATCTACATCATTCGGAGAACCAAGGCAAGTCATACTTATCTAAACTCGTATTTTAATTGGTAATTAATTTCATTGCATGATAGAGTTACTGTATCGACACTTAACTCATGGGATCCCACTCGGATCATATCGACTGCTTTACTGAATCATTGACTTGAGTGCTTACTGAATCATTGACTCAGGGATCGGGGGAGTAACGTTAGCACCTGTGGTCAAAGTCCCTTACTAAATCACTTTGGATAGCGAAAGCCCAACTCACTTGGGCCAAAGCCGGACCGTGTTCATTAGAACACTTACTGCCTCCAACCTTAGCCGGCCACAGGTTGTTACGTGCTCTAAACACTACTGTAGCTAGATTTCATCATTCCATTTTTCAGAGTTTTTAGTGCATAACTGTTTTATTATTATTATTTAGAAAATTATATTTCTATTATAAACTGCTTCTTGTCTCGTCTTTTAATTATTGAATAAAATTCTAGAATGGATTTGTGTGTATTGCTCCCTCCTGACTGGAGACAACATTGTTAGGTGGCTGTGACGATGATTAGCTGACTTACACTTCCTATTATGGGCCCGACTTGGGTTCTAAGGACTTAGCTGAACCAGGAAAGAGAAACCATGAGTCCTAGTTACACCCTTTTCTGATTAGTTTACTTTTTCTAAAGTTGTAATAAAGAAATCTTTGTGATGTTGAATACTTTTGCTTTGTCTTCATTTTCATTTCAACTTTAGTTGTACTTCAGAATGTTTAATAAAATGTCTTATTTTCTGTTTAGACATTTGTACTGCTTGTGTTCACTACTTGATACAGTTTACTGCCGCCATCTCACAACGGTGCAGGCTGGGCATGATCCGACTGGACCCATTATATTGGGATTAGGTCGTGACAGGGGCAGAGTTCTCGGAGAACCCTATATCAAGATGGCTGCAGGTCAGGGTGACGTTGAAATTCTGCGCAAAAAATGTGTTTGCGAGCATCTCCTGGTGCCTGTTCCTCCGGGGAACACTGCTGTTCACGCTTGCCAGTAGTTGGAGGACGGGAGAGGCTGGGACATCCCAGTGTTGTCTATGATGTTTGGGCCGGCTGTTACGGAGCTCATCAGGGATCGGGTTGGGGTGCTATCTAGAGAGGAGGATTAGTTGTTCTGGACGGCTTCCTCGACAGGTGCATTCTCTCTCTGATCGACGTGGGAGGTGTCTCGGCCGAGACGTGCCACAGAGCCTTTACTTCCTGCTATTTGGGGAGAGGGTCTCCCCTCCAAGTGGAGTTTACTTATCTGGAGGGCCATTAAAAACAAGCTCCCTACGGATGATGTCCTTCGGGAGATGGGTATTGCGCTAGATTTTGTCTGCCATTATTATGCGAGGGGAAATAAGGAATCTATTTCTCATGTTCTCTCGGAAGGAGATACTACATGAGATACGTGGGACCACTTTGGTAGGCCCTGGGACTGGCTTATGATATAATGAACCATATGTAGAGAATTAGGCTATGGTGGAGCCTCCCAAGACCGGGTGAGGCGAAAGTACGGCGGTGGAGATTACTTGGCTTCTTTGGAAGAATAGGAACAAGTCCAAATACAAGTACTACTCTTTTTGTCTCGTCAGGTGATTTTCAAAGTGTATAGGAAGCACGCAAAGGTGGCGATGGATTAGTTTGGGTTTTGGCCCCCAATAGAGGGGTGTATACTTTGTGTTCATTTTATGGTATACTTAGGCAGTGATTTCTTGCCTTCCTTTTGGCTCCTATTGGGTTGGGAGGGTTGGAGCAGTTGCTCATTTTGTAATTTCTGTTGTGACTGCCCGAGTAATAAAGAAGGTGCTTTGATATATATAAAATATATATATATATATATATATATATAAAATAAAAAAAGAATTTTATATATATATATATATATATATATATATATATATATATATATATTTATATATATATATATTTTATATATTTTATATATATATATATATATATATATATATATATATATATAATATATATATATATATATATATATATATATATATATATATATATATATATATATATATATATAAAAGCTGTAGCCAATAGATTGTCTTCAAAAAAAATTAACTGTTAAAAATACACCATTATGAATGACGTATTTTTTTACGTTCTTAATTACTGTAGCCTAAGGGAAACACATAATTAAGGAGTAGATTAATTCTGCTAATAAATACAAATGCAAAAAAAATGCCCTTAAGAATGACATCTTTTGTGCAAAAAGTATTATTCTAAACAATGTTTTGGGACTCTGATCACAATTTCACTAAACTATATGCTCTTGGAGCAATTTCAATAAAATTTAATGTTATTTACGCAACCTTTTGTTTTTATTTTATACACAATGGTTGGCTTCATGCCACATGTCCCTTCCAAGCTAATAGAAACTTTTGTTAGGATTCTAATTTTTGTTTGGAATATTTAGACTTTGGACTTCAAATAAGTTTCAAAATTAGTGTTTGAGTCTCCACATTATATATAATTAGTGTTTGGGTTTCAAAAGTGTCACTAATGTCTCAAAAGTATCATCAAAAGTGTACCAAAAATAACACTAATTATTTTTGGGGACACTTTAGAGACCCAAATACTAATTTATATATAATATAGAGACCCAAACACTAATTTCAAAACTTATTTGAGATCCATAAGTCTAAATATCCCTTTTTATTTCTTGTCTTGTATTGCCTTATTTTGTCTTCTCTATAGAAGAGAAAAGAACCCTTGGATTTATATGGTGGTTGGGATTAGAGACTATAGGTAAAAGTTTCGTGGACAATTGCATTTCTTGTAGAAAGCAAATCCAACGATATCAATGGTTGAGATTGCAAATAATTATCTCCTATACAAATTCCTCCTACACAACGAATTCCATAGGATCAAATTGGTTATTGTCAATTCTCAAAATAAAAATTTAAATCCATGAGAATTTTTTTCTACTGGTCCATTGCTTCTTCTCACCATCTTTGTAATAGCTGAGAAGAAACAAATTACTGTTAGTCTCGAGATGTGGATATAGATGGAAAATAGGAGTTCAGCAAGCCTACACAGTAGGTGCCACAAATAAGGAGTTCAGTAAGCCTACACAATAGGTGCCATAAATGAGGAGTTTAGCAAGCCTACACAGTAGGTGCCACAAATGAGGAGTTTAGCAAGCCTACACAGTAGGTGCCACAAATGAGATAGATCTCAAGAACAAAGTTAGGCCTCCCTACTCAGTAGGTGCCTTAAAACCTGAAGAACGAGTTATAGAGAAACAGAAGAAGAAGAAGAAGAGGATTAAATCTGCTGGGGTGTAAAAACACCATTGCTCAAAGCAAGATTCGCCTCTATATGATCCGCTTCCAGGAACCAGCAAGTTTAAGAGAACTTCTGGAATGCTCGTTAGTCAATATTTGTGACTTGAACGAGCTTTCTGGTCTTTACGGACTCCCTTAACTTTCTTCTTTGGTGCATCTTGGAAAGGAGACAAGGGGCTCTATTTATAGAGTGGAGTGAGGCCGCACCATCTCTCATATCCGATGTGGGACTAAAGCACCAATACTCTAAAATAGAGTTTGATGTTTTACATCATCCCACAATCAACATAGTCGAGTACTAGCCCACGCCTTCCCCCCGAACACTCCTGGCGTGCACGAGACTACCTGGAGTCCGTGTCGAGTCCGAGCCCGCACAATAAAAATCAACTTACATCCTTGTTGGAATTAATCATTTTCCTCTTAGTAAGATCACCCACATGGTTCCCTCCTTAGGGTCACCACCCCATGTGCATATCCCAACAACACATACTCATATATATGTTGAGATAACTCATGGTGCTTTTCTAATGTGTGACTAAACTTTACAAAATATGTTGAAAGCAAGCTCTCTTCATGTCAAGGAGCAAGAGAACCAACAATCCGCCATATATCTCATTATATATATGTGTCTAGGGTTGAGCGTTCCCCACAGTAACTGTCCATTTTGCATTAGAATAGATGTCGCTGACGACTTGAATCTTTCCGCATGGGTTAAATAATAATGCGATACAAGAATGGACTATGCCTTGAATTCTGCACCACAATTATAATTCTTTCCATTCACAAAGTGTTGTTACATGTGCTTATGGCTACACATTAAAGGCCCTGTGCCAGCCTGGTTTCAGTGTATAATTTTATGCGTCTACAAGTTTACCCTCAAGAGATGGCTTGATATCTCATTTCATACACTATAGGTAAGTTCTTTATTAAAGAGACATGGCATGAAGGCTTGCGCTTCCTTGCGGTACTATGCCGCTATGATATAGCCTAAAGACGAGGCATTATCCCTACCCGGGAACCTCATCGTAGTGTCACACTACTGCAGCATAAGGTCACAACCTCTTTGTAGTGCCATTCTACCCAACATGAAGCCTAAGGCTTCCTTGCGGTGTTACGCCACAATGACATGGCTTGCAAGGCCGAGGCTTTACCCCTACCTGGGTACCTCATCGTGGTGTCGTGCCACTGTAACATGGGGGCAGCCTCCCCTTTGTAGTGCTGTCTACAACTCTTTAATTTCATCATACAACATTAGGCTACCAACCAACTTGCGGTGCTACGCCGCTATGACTTAGCTTACAAAGCCGAGGCATTACTCCTACCTGGGAACCTCATGGTGGAGTCATCCTACTGTAGCATGGAGTTTTACTCCTTGTAGTGCTGCGCAACCGTACTTCCTGTAAAGCACACCAGGCATTCACTCTGCCTGAGAAGTTATTAAGGCATTTAAGCCAACCTCAACACAGGATCCGTTTTTAGTAGAAAACATATAGTAGACAACAGTGGTTATGGGTTCGTAACCCTTCTATGTCCCTCAGGACTATGTACCCAATGTTACCTGATATTTTCCCAATCAGTGGTCGTCTCTTGAACCAAAAGCTAGATGCCTAGTAGATTTCTCTTTGAACTCATAGCATAAAACTTTATGGTAGGATTACACAGATACAATATCAGAATGCCTTCAAGCCTATTTTTTTACCGTGTCATCGACCAACTGGCGTTTGAGGCCCTTTGTCAACGGATCCACCAGGTTCTCCTGACTCCGAACATCAATTATAGAAATAGTTCCCCTTTTAATGAGATCGTTTATTGCTCTGTGCTTCAGCCGCACAGTTCTCTTCTTCCCGTTGAAGAGGTCATTTGATGTTACTGCTTAGTCATCTGGTTGTCACAGTATATCGATACCGCCGGTATCTGAGCTCCAACCACTGCAAGATCATACATAAGCTTCCAAAGCCATTATGCTTTATCTGCTGCAGCTTCTAGAGCATAGAACTCAGATTCCATGGAGGAATGAGAGAGTATAGTCTGCTTATTCGACTTCTATGATATAACAGCTCTACTCGAAAAAAAGATGTATCCACCTGTGGATCTCTTGCTCTCTACCTTTCAACACCAACTAGCATCACTGAAGCCTTCCACTACTGTCGGATACCCGCTGTAGTACAGTGCATATGTCTGAGTCTTCTTGAGATATCTCATCACCTGCTTTACAACTTTTCAGTGCTCAATGCCTGGGTTGCTTGTGAACCGACTCAACATTCCCACGACGAAAGCTAGGTTAGGCCTTATGGCAGTAGTTGCGTACATCAAACTCCCGATAACGCTAGAATACTCCAGTTTCCTGACGCTTTCCCTTGAATTTGGCTTCAGCTTCTGATCACACCTGTATGGCGTATCGATCCCTGGAAGATCCTGATACCCGTAGCATGTGAGCATCTTCTCAATGTAATAAGATTGTGATGGCGCCACTCCAGTGTCTGTCCAAATGTTATTTATGCCCAATATGATATCTGCCTCCCCCAAGTCATTCATACTGAACTTGGTTGAGAGGAACTTCTTTGTCTCCGTGACATTGCCTATATCCGTTCCTAGGATTAGCAAGTCATCCACGTACAGACAAACGATGACTCCTTTTCCATCAGCGAACTTAGTATAGACACACTTGTCTGTTTCGGTGACCCTATAGCCGTTTGATCTAATAACTTTGTCAAACATCTCATGCCATATTTTGGGAGCTTGCTTTAAGACGTATAGAGATTTTACTAACTTGCAGACTTTGTCTTCTAGGCCTCTGACGATAAATTCTTCTGGCTGTTGCATATAAATCTTCTCAGTCAGCTCGCCATTCAGGAATGCTATTTTCACATCCATCTGATGTATCACCAGTTTGTGTATTGCTGCAAGGGCAATCAACAATCTAATGGTTGTCATCCGTGCTACTAGAGCATATGTGTCAAAGTAGTCGATCCCCTCTTTTTGAGAAAATTCGTTGGCCACTAGCATGGCCTTGAACTTTTCAATGGTTCCATCAACTTTCATCTTATTCTTGAATATCCACTTGCATCCGATGGGTTTTGCTCCTTCGGGCAAATCAACTAACACTTATGTGTTATTGGAGGTAATTGAGTCAATTTTACTATCTATTGCCTCCTTCCAGAAGACAACATCTCTGGACTTCATCGCCTCATCATAGGTAAGCGGATCTGCTTCCACATGAAAGGTGACGAAGTCATCTCTGAAGCTCTTCGGCCTCCTTGCTCGCTTCGTCGACGGCTCAGCGAGTTCTAGTTCAATTGTTATTTCTTCACCAATAACTTCATCTTGGACTACTGGTTCATATGAGACCTCAGTCTCATTTGCACCAACATCGTTCTCCGGAATGTCTGGGAGAAAAATATTTTTGTGTCGTGTAAACTTGTCTTCAAAATATTCAGCCTCGCGAGATTTGATGATATAATTTGAGTCAATGTCAAGGAATCTCCGGGCATCACTCTTCTCAGCATATCCCAAGAAGATCGCCTTCGTAGTCCTTATCTCCAGCTTCTAAATCTTTATATCTGGGAGCTTCACATAAGCCAGACACCCCCACACTCGAATAACATTCAAGTTAGGTCTGACTTTGAACCAGAGTTCATAAGGAGTTATGTCAGAAGTTGCATAAGGCACTATATTCAGAATAAAAGTGGTCGTTAATACAGCTTCTCCCGAGTAATATTTTGGAAGACCTGCAGTTAGCAGCATTGAGTTCATCGTTTCTGTCAACGTTCGTTTCTTCCTCTCTGCTACTCCGTTAGATTGAGGAGAATACGGAGCAGTAGTCTCGCAGATGATTCCATGTTCTTTGTAGAACGATGCGAACTCATGAGACCAATATTCTCTGTCTCGATCACTTCTCAACCTCTTGAGTTGTTGTCCAGTTTGCCATTCAGCTTCAGCCCTGAACTCCTTGAACTTCTTGAATGCTTCGTGTTTTGTTTTTATTAAGTAGACGAATACGTACTTTAAGAAGTCATCGATGAAGGTTATGAAATACTTTATTCCGGCCTTCGTAGAGAATTGTTTGAAGTCATAGATATCGGAGTGCACTAACTCCAGAAGATCTGTGCTTCGATTGACCCGATAAAAGGGTTTTCTTGTGATTTTAGTCTCAGCACACACTTCACATTTCTCCATATTTTCCCTATATTTGGAGATAAGTCCTAGGCTAGACATTTTATTTATCCTTTTACAATGGACATGTCCTAGTCTATTATGCCACAACTCAAGAGTATAAGCAGAATTGGAAATTGCATTAATGTTCTCTGACTAGGTTACAAGCAGGAGTTTAAACATTCCTTCGGTATAGGAAGCTTTTCCGAAATACATTTCTTTCAGGGACATCACCATCTGGCGAGCATTGATGTCCATCCACAGGCCTGCGTTACAGAGTAGGCCTCCAGAGATCAGGTTCTTGGCAATCACGGGAACATGCTTCACACCTTGAAGTGTCAGAGTTTTTCCACATGTTAGCTTCAGTTCCACCATCCCGATCTCTTAAACTTCAGCTTGTGCCTGGTTCGCCACTATCACCTTCTCAGAGGTTTGCTGGTATGTGGTGAACCATTTCTTGCTTGAGCAGACATGGCAGGAGACACCAGTGTCTACCCACTAGTCACAGTCAGCCCCCACCGAAGTGACCTGAGCAATTATAGCAATACCGTCAGTAATCATTGAAACCTTATTAGGCTCACCGTGTTGTGACTTCTTGGGCTTGGATCTACATTCACTCTTGTAGTGGTCCTTCTTGGCACAGCAAAAATAAGTCACATTTGACTTGGCTTCTTTTGTTGAAAGACGTCGCCTGCTTCCCCTTGGAGTCTCTCGTCTGTACCAGATTGGCCTCGTCCAATTGTTTGTACAAAGCGTCCATCTTCTGTTAAGAACGCATCTCGTCCTCAACGTAGATTTCTTGCAAGAGATCTTCCAGACTGATCTCGAGTTTCTTCCGATGTATTCTTGCATAGAACGTATTAAATCCAGCAGGAAGTTTCGAAACGATCCCTCCAACGACAAACTTGTCAACGAGGGGCATCTTTTCATCGTCCAGTTTTTGACGAAGTTTAAGAAACTCCTTTACTTGAGGAAGCATCGCCTTCTCGTCTTCAAAGAGCCACTTGTGATATTTTTCTACGAAAAATATCTTGCTCCTGTTTTTGTCTTCCTCGTACCACAGACTCCCATATTTCTCTAGCACTATCCTTCTTTGAGTAGGATTCTGCCAGGGAATCCTCCATAGCATTTAGGATCAGAAGCCTACAAATGCTATTGTCCCTTCTCCATTTGGCATGAAGTTTAGTAGTCGTAGTTATAGCAGCAACAGACCCAATATCAGGAATAGTAGGTTCCTCTTCAAAGGGCACATGATCAACGTCTCAGAGTTGAAAGGTGAGAAAGACGTTCCTCTTCCAGACTTGATAATGCTCTCCATCAAACTTTTCCAACTTGCAGTAATTAGTTTGGAGGAGTGAAGCATTAATGTTTTCCACCGTACTAATCTTGCTTTGAGATTGTTAGTCCCGAGGCGTGGATATAGATGGAAAATAGGAGTTCAGCAAGCCTACACAGTAGGTGCCACAAATGAGGAGTTCAGCAAGCCTACACAGTAGGTGCCAGAAATGAGGAGTTTAGCAAGCCTACACAGTAGGTGCCACAAATGAGGAGTTAGCAAGCCTACACAGTAGGTACCACAAATGAGATAGATCTCAAGAACAAAGTTAGGCCTCCCTACTCAGTAGGTGCCTTGAAACCTGAAGAACGAGTTACAGAGAAACAGAAGAAGAAGAAGATGAGGATTAAGTCTGCTGGGGTGTAAAAATATCGTTGCTCAAAGCAAGATTCGCCTCTATACGATCCGCTTCCAAGAACCAGCCAGTTCAAGAGAACTTCTGGAACACTCGTCAGTCAATATTTGTGACTTGAATGGGATTCCTGAACTTTACGGACTCCCTTAACTCTCTTCTTTGGTGCATCTTGGAAAGGAGGCAAGGGGGCTCTATTTAAAGAGTGAAGTGAGGCCTCACCATCTCTCATATCCGATGTGGGACTAAAACACCAATACTCTAAAATAGAGTTTGATGTTTTACATCATCCCACAATCAACATAGTCGAGTGCTAGACCACGCCTTCCCCCCGAACACTCCCGTGCATGCACGAGACAACCTGGAGTCCGTGTCGAATCCGAGCCCGCATAACAAAAATCAACTTACGTCTTTGTTGGAATTAATCATTTTCCTCTTAGTAAAATCACCCACATGGTTCCCTCCTTAGGGTCACCATCTCATGTGCATATCCCAACAACGCATGCTCATATTTATGTTGAGATAACTCATGGTGCTTTTCCAATGTGGGACTAAACTTTACAAAGCATGTTGAGAGAAAGCTCTCCTAATGTCAAGGAGCAAGAGCACCAACAATTACTTCATGAGACCTCACTGCCCAAATTTAGTAGATTCTTGGAATTCATTAAACCAAACCTCTCTTATATATTAGTGAAACTCAGTTTTCCTATAGAAAATCCTACTTCTTCATCATATACATTTCACTTTCTGGGCCCTTATCAACTCCCATTCAAACCCCTCCAAAGAGAAGCAGTTCATGCTAATATTATTCATCTTTTCTTTAAAATGTCAGGTGACCTTAACAGTGTGCTTGTAAACATTTTTTGAGGAGGAGAAGAAAAATTTAAGAAAAAAAATGGTGAAAAGTAAAATAAAGATAAAGTTAATTTTTTCCTTCACTTGTTTATATGACCAAAAAGTACATGAAAAAAATTTAAAATTAATATTTTATTTGTTCGTGGAAAAAGATATAATTATCACTTAGTCCTTGATCTTTTTAAAATCATGATTAATACTTGTTTATTTGAATGATAGCACTTTTGGAAGAATTTTTTTTGAACGGGATCCACATGTATTTTTCTTTCAAATTTCTCTTCCCATTTTTTTTTCTCCCCTTTATAAACACCACTATTTTTAATTTTCCTCTTATTTGCTGCTCAACCTTTTCATTTTTTTCATTTTTCTTCTTCCCCAACCATATCTAAAGATTTTCAGTACATGAACTTATGTCCACAAGTGTTACAAAGTATGAGAATACAAATGATGTTGCAGGCTGTTGTTATCTATCAATCTATCTACCTGCATTTTCATATGGGCAACGTGTTTCGCAACCAATACCCACTTCACACAATTGGGAATAGTGATACCTACTTGGACGCTGATTGTGTTTATGCTTTTAGCTTATGTCCCAATTCCGTGTACTTCAAAATCCTTCTCTCTACAAGAAACCCATGAAACTACCTATGAGAAGAAAAAGAAAAAGAAAAAAGGAAAAGGAAAAAGGAAAAGAATCACTTTCTTTTTGGTGTCCAGGAAATCTTGACGTGAGCTGTTGGAATAGCATACGAAATGAGAATACAGATCCTCACACGCACAATTGTCACCACGCGCGAGTATTGGAATAACAGTAATATCAGAACAAACTCATATTTAAAATTAATATCTTCGTGTACATTTTTTTTAGCCATTAATTACGGATCTTGCTCTCCGATTGCGACTTGCACACACTCTTTGTCGATATTTTAACCACACTTATGAATAAGTAATTCTATAGAGACACTTTTATTAACATACTATGTAGCCACACTTATGTGACAGGTGATTTGGCATTCTATGTCACCCGAATTAATTGAGGGCTTATTAGAGTTATCCTTGTTTTATTCTCCATCAACCCGTGGTTATACTTGTACTCTAGTGATTTAGTTTTTTGGTTGCACTATGATAGTGTAACCAAAACCTGAGTATACAATATGATAAAAATCGAAGTATCGATGGTTTGCTGCAATTACTGTTGGATTTTGGTCTTTTACAAAATGAATTTTAGTCCCACATCGGCTAGACCAAAGGAGTTGTATCTCTATATAATAGCTTTCCTATTTTAGAGATGCACATGTGGTGTGGAGGTGCACATGGGTGTGCCATATGCGGTTATTTTTCTAATGGAAAAAAGGCTAAATCAACAATAAAAGCATTCATACTTTTTGCTCTTGGGAAATTTATTTTCATGGGAGCTAAGCCCCGTAGGGGCTTAGCGACTCGGACTCGGACTCGGACTCGGACTCGGACTCGAACTCGGACTCGGACTCGGGCTCATGGGCTCATGAGGCGTAATATGGCGTTTTGTTGGCGCACTTTGCACTTGCGCTGCCACGTTGCGCAAGCCAAGTTGCGCTACCCAGTTGTGCATGCCCATTTGCGCAAGCCCAGTTGCGCTGTCCAGGTGCGCGCCCAGGTTGCGCTCAGGTTGCGCTGGGTTGTGCTGGGTTGCGCAGGGTTGCGCTGGGTTGTGCGGGTTGCTCGGGTTGCGCGGGTGCGCTGGTTGCGCTTGTAATGCCCCGCTCCGCACGGCGCATTACACTGAAGCGTTGACTCAACGAGTCGCGTTGACCGAATAAAAATGTATCGATGCGAGTCGATACGAGAGTTAAGTTGTCCCGAGCAATGCATCAAACTAAGTTGATGCGAAGAGTTGCCTTGTCCCGAAAGAATGCATCGAGTTGAATCGATGCGAAGCGCCGCGTTGCCCCGAAGGATGAGTGCGTTGAATCGGCTCGAAGATTCTAAGAAATCGAATCGACCAAAGCACAAGTCCGAATCGTTGCAAGTATTGATTTTAGTTGGTTTCGTGTGCAGGTTGTACTTTGACGGAAAAATATTAGAGGTCGAACTTTTGCAATATTTAGTAAGGGGTCCGCGAAATCAAATCGTCGCCTTGCGACTAGTTAAGACTTGGACACGCTAAGGCAAATCGGACGTATAACTCAATGAAGCACGAAGTGCTCGAATGGCTAAGTCAGGAGAGTGGCCGTGCAACAAAGTTATGGAATCAAGCCGCATCGGCTCAGTGAAACGACGAAGGCGAATCGACTCAAGGTGGGAGGATTGACTTCTTTTTACTCCTTCATTCGATAAGTCAAATATATCATTGTATGCTAAAAGTTAACCTATCGATGCCACGGGCGTGGTCCGATCGGAGATAAATCATAGTGTGAATCGAACACTAAGTTAGAACAATTGAAATTAAACGTGCATCAATATGCACGAGTCGCTATGGGACATTGGATATCGCTAAGGTGAGCGCCTCGGTGCGCAAGCCGCAAGAACATGGGATAACTGTAATCGGCGAGTGCCTTAGTGCACGAACCATACCGTGCCTTTGCTGCACGAGTTAGACGGCTAGAACATTGGAAGACAATAGGCGAGCGCCCTAGCGAGCAAGCCCTGAACATTGAATGCTAAGTTATAGAACATGGATATACGGTCGAACGTGCCTACGTGCACGGGATAATAAAAGATGGCTTCGTTGCGAGAGAATACAGTTGTGGCATGAATGTGGCGGAACTGTCGGCTATGACATGGTGCCTCGAAAGGTGTTCGAGACCTTCGGGTCGTTCGGTTGACGAGCATTGAGTTGAGACACGATGCCATTGAATCATTGAAACGAAGTATGAAATGTAAGAACACAGAAAGTTAACAAAAGAGATGCGAGATGATAAGTCCGAGTCTCGGACTCAAGACTATGTTTGGTTGTTTGAATTTGATTACTTGAATGATAGGGCGTTGCATGGTCGATTGGAATGGGCTTGAGATAATTACGATGATATCTTCCGTGCACGGAACGTTCCCTCCGAACGGGCGTACCGGGGCACCGGGACCGTTCGGCCTAGGAGGGATGATAATCTTTGATAGGCGCACATCTGCGAAGTCCGATTAGCACTCGGTCGTAAATGTGAGAAGCCGCAAATGATGGTAGGCACGCGGTAAGTTTCGGTTGTTGGGATAGCAACCCAACCCGTGAAACGCCGGGCTACCCAAACAAGAGAGAGAAAAGAAGGAGAGAAAAGAAAGTAAGGAAAGATAAAAGAGAAACTCCTTTAGTCCATTCCGGCGCGGGTACGCCCACGACCTTCATATAGTTAAGGAACGATGGGTTGAAAGTGTAGGCGCGTATGCGTCCCGCATAGAGATCCTGCTTAGAGATGCACATATAACATGACAGGGAAGGATTATGGCGTATTCACCTTGCGTCGGTGCAAGGGCGAGTGCGTCGACTTGGTAAGTCGCACCACGAATCAAACACGAGATTGTTTGCTTGCTTACCTATTCAATTCGATAACATGCTGCTATCATAACATGCTTTACGCTTTCGAAGATGCCATGAAATTGACCCTAAGGAGAACATAGCAAGATCATAAGCTAAGTTGCATGATTCAACATAAATATTAAAATGTCGATTTGGAAAGATGATCTTTGCTTCAGTATATGCGAGGACGAACGTACTGATCCCCCACCAGCTTCATGCAGGGTGCAGGGAATGGATTGCTCGCGGCGAAGCGTTGCTTGAACGTGTTAAGGCTTGGAATGCCGAAGCGCGTTGAAGCGTGCTATCGTATTGACGCTCGGACTACGCAGCTGGATTGATGCGGCCGAGATATAGAAGGCATGATGTATGGAACGGTAAAATCCTGTGTGGGCAAGAGAGAACTTGAGTGTTGTAGCCAATCTGGCATATATTGTTAGGCTATCGAAAGCCATTGTAATCTCAGTTTCGGATATCAATAAAGAGAATTGTTTCGTATACTCTGTTTTCATTTCACTGTTAATATCGAATCAAAAGATAACCATTTGAGAACTTGTCATCTTGCCTTGCACGAGCGCAACTCACTACAACAAATAGGCCCTACAATAGCAGTTTTTTTATAGCGTTCAAGTGTCCCCGCTATAAAATGTTATCAACAATAGCGTTCTTTCTGCAGTGCTATAAAAATAATCTATCTATAGCGTTTCCTGAATGCTATAGAATCTATAACATTAATCTATTACTATGTTTGTATGTCAAAACAGTTCTCATATACGAATCCTAGAGAAGCAGCGTAGGTTTTTATTTTACAGGATAAAAAAATAGAATATAACATATTTGGCATGAAAGCATACAAATTTATAAAATTTGTGCCAATATTTACAAAATCTATAGCCTAACCCCTAATATTTTCTTCGTTTCCTACCATTTTTTCACGTTCTAAATACAACATTTTTCAAGTGTTGTTGAAATTTATTTCCCACCATGTTTTTCGTCTAGGCCTTCTGCCAAAAAATTTTGCCGCACACATACGCGCCCTACTCTAAAAATAGCAGCCGACTTCCCTTCTTCCAAATTTATCACTCTCTTCTCTTCTTTGCTCTCTCTCTCTCTCTCTCTCTCTCTCTCTCTTTCTCTCCCTTAATTTTAAACCGTTTCTCACTCTTCTTCCTTTCTATTTTTGTCGTTTAATTTCTCCTATTTTTTCATGCGCGCTCTCTCTCTCTCTCTGAGGTTAGGCAGCAAAGGGGCTTTCGATCATCGGCACAGCGGTCACCGACGTCGTCTAGGTCATCTCTTATTCCTTCATCTCTACCCCTCTTTTTTCTGATTTTTTCTTTCTTGATTTTTTTTATCATAGGTTTAATAATTAGGGATTTGCAAACATCAAAATAGAATCATTCATAATCTAGGGTTTTTTTTTGTTAATTAAGGTTTAGAGGAAGAAATCAACATCTAGGGGTTGTCTTTCTTAATGTTCAATCTTTAGGTTCCACCGACCTCTTCCTCAAGACTCTTCCAGCTCTCGACCTCTTCCCCTTTTGAAAATATAGACTGATACAAGTGCGACAAGACAGTATAGACACGGACACACAAAAACGACGACAGCTGTTGGAAACTCCTAGTTTATGTTTGGTGTACTATTCCCTTCTAAGTGTTTGTACAATTGTATAACCAAGGTAACTTCGTCATGACTTCGATTAATGATGATCTATTTGTTGAATATTCACAACATCGATGCAGGTCTTCGTCTGCGTCACTTGGCAAGCAATCTTCAAATCTGGGTGAACTTGGGGTCGGAAAGACGATTAACGTTGAACGCTTGGCCTTTCAAATTTCTATGGGAGATATTCCCAACTTTCTTGCGGTATGTTTTTTTATGCTCCTACATGTTGGTGACCATTCTTATATTTTAAGCTCAACTTGTGATTGATGGTTATTTGTGATATACCCAAGTTTAAGACCACCTAGATAGGTTTGTGATTGATTGTTATTTTAAGTAGATTTAACTCAAGTCAGTATTTGTACAACTCTGGTATCTACCTTACATATTCTCCATATTCTTTGGCTACTTAAGTATTTTTCTTGTTGATTATTTCAATGATATTATGCTACAGGTTCTGTATTTCTCATACGACTAGTCTTCCCTCAGATACCTTATAAATTAATTCTTTTTTTGTCCAACATGTTAAACCATTTATGATTTAGTGAACTATTAAAGTGGGTGCTTGTGAGAGTCATTCAATTTGTCAATGGCAGGAGATTCTATCTAGCAGCTTATAGAGCACCATGGAATGTATCTGCAAGTATGGGGACTTTAGCTTTCTATTTCTATTCAGTGTGCGCCTTCTATATAGTACAGTTACCTGGTTTTGGTCTCCAACATATTTTGAAACAAGCACAATGTTAATTACTTTTGTCTTGTTTGGAAAATATCTAGAAGTTATTGCCAAAAGGAAGACATCAGAAGTTAACCATCTTAAGCTAAAGATCCTATGTTGATCTTGATATAAATAATATGGCAATAAATTGCTTCTAAAGAACAAACTATGTAAATGTAAGTATTGTGTGTATGAGTTGTGTATGGGGCTATTTTTTAAGGTTTACCATTAGGATTTAGATTATTTATTCCTACATTTGTAGACCACACTCATACGGAAGAAGGGAAAGAGTCTGATACTAGCTGTGTATGTGTATATGCTGCAATTGTATGAGGAAACTTGAGTTTTAACATCAGAAAATAGTAGGAACTCGTGTATGGTTCTAGTCGACCATGAATATGTGATTATGATATTATTAGACCATTGTTCCAGTCATCTTGTGCTAATATCTGAATTAGTCATTTGACTAATTAGTATGAATTTAAGGGAAACTAACAAGTATGTGAGACTTGTGCAATCGTGGAGAAAATATAGGAACCAGTAGAAGTTATGTTCATGGTTATTTATGTAGTTTAGATTAAAGCCTCCACTCTCTAAAAAGGGCTGGCAGATCCTTTATTCTACTAAGGCTTGAACTTTAGGGTCCAACTTATTTATACCTTTCTATGTGGTAATTTTCCTCTTGTATCACATTAGCAGATTATACAAGCTTACATGTTTCAGTAGACATCTTATAACTTTATCTTGAAAGTTGTACTTTTTCAGGTACGAAAAAAAAGGCACTCAAATATTGATGCCTACGTGTCCCCTTGCTTTTGTGCGAAGGAAGGAGACCATGTTATCATTGGCCAGTACAGGTAAACATCATATATTACTCTGCAAGATACCTATAAAGTGGTTCCTGGAATATTCTCTTGCTACACATTAAGATCCCTCATGAGCGCGTGCACACATTAAAACCATGCCATCCACCTCTCTCTTGTAGAAGTATGGAGTAGCTTCGAATTCAACATTGTCCATGGGGGTGTACTCAGTTTTGGATACATGTTACTTTTTTAGTATTGAAGATTCAGTATCAAATCCATATTTTTATGGTATAATGTTTTTATTGGTGAAGATAATGTTTATCTATAAGTCAAATTTAATCAACTAAACTAGGTTTAGATGTCAAGTGTGTATGAGCTTGACCTGGTTGGTTTTCATGACCTAACATGTACCTAAAGTAAGAGCCAAGATCAAACTATGACCAGACCTAAAGGTAAACTATAATCCTTGACCAAAATGGTCTCTGTGTTCCTAATGCAGGGACCTAAATCAGGACACTTGATATAAGCTATAACAAGTTCTATAAAAAGCATCCTTAATAACATATCATTTCCATAGTTCTGTTGCAACTTCATCTCATTATCATTTGCTTATGTTTATTGTTGTTACAAGGCCACTGTCTAAGATTGTGAGGTTCAATGTGTTGAGAGTTATTTCGGCTCGCTCAATTGATGGTGGAAAGAAGGTTAGTGAATATAATGTTGTAACAGTATATAATTAATGGAACCATAAGGTGAGTCAATGTTGTTGAAATATACTATAGGTGAGTCAATGTAGTTGTATATACACTATAGGTTTTTTTTTCATGAAGTGAATTAACAACATATTCCAATTGGCCATCTTTAGGTTCAATTTTCTATGAATCTTCCATCACCTCTTAAATGTTCAAGCGTTTTGGCTCTGAAATGTGTTCTTTCTAAAATTTATGTTTCTATACAAAATGATGGGTTTTTTTTACTTTCTAAAATGACTTTTTTTAATCTCGTGTTTCTGTGCATTGCGGCAGGGTTGTACACCAGGAATCATGTGGTCAGGTTCTCAATTCCCCCGCTTCTCGGCTAAAGGTGAGATCCTACTGACTTAACCTTGTAGAAAGCTCTGGTCCCGTAAGACATGGTGAACACGACATGGACACTCCCTAAAAATATACCGGTTTACACCAAAATACCAATACTAAGCCATTTTATATTTTGTCTATAGAAATGGAAGGATTCACTATTTAGGGAAGAAAAAAATAATCTCTCTTTTAATTTTTGTTGCCCTTTACCTTCATCTTCTGTCAAAATCGCTTCTATGTGCAATTTTGTTACTTGCATAAAATTGGATCCTTTTCTCTTTAAGGTTGTTTTATGCTACACCTCCCAAAGAAGTAAAAATGTTGGAAAGAAGAATGGTTGTTACATGCCTTTCATAATATTTGCAAGTGATGAGACAAGAAATAGCGAAAATAGTAAATTTTGTTGCCTCTAACCACAGAAAGAGTGAAACAAAAATCATTTTTATTTCTCATGTCTTATCATATATATGGAGGATAGGATCTGGTTTAGAAATTCATTAGGGTAAGGAGTTTACTTTATCATATATATGGAGGATAGGATATGGTTTGGTAATTCCTTAGAATAGGAATTTACTTTTTGCTGATATGTCTGCTTCTTTGTTCTTGTGCTTCAAATTTTGTTGGTATTGACATTCACATTATGCTTCAGTTTTATTTGCTTTTCTTTGTATTACTTTTTCAGTTTCATTTGCTTTGTACTATTTCTAACAGCTATTTGACTTTGTTGTACAACTGTGATTTTGTTCTGCAGTCGGTGTGATAGGCTTACTGCTGCAGGTTTTTTTATCTCTTCTTAGTCATTATCGTTTATTGGAGATTTTGAGATGCGGGTATGCATATTTTTTCTTTTTGCAATTTCTAGATATTATGTCAAGATTGAAGCCCATGTAGAAGTTTGAACACATAAAGCAAGCAGGTGCAGCCACCTATATGTGCTTGCTTTTACAACTATGCACATATATCGTGTATAGTTTCCTCTTTATTTTTTATATACGTCAAATTTTTATAGAATTGGCATTTTTATTTTTATTTTTTTGTTGAAGAAGGGAATAAGGTAAGTGTTCAAACTTAATTTTCTTGTTCTAATATCTGTACATGACCAACTTGGATGTGGCACGAGCGAGATAGATATGAATATGGCTGGGTAATTCTATGTTTCATTTGCAGAAGTATAAATATGAGTTGAAACGGTAACTTTCTCAATCTTTAAGTTTTGGTTCATTCTTTTCCTTGAACACACAAGCCCAAATCCTTAGAGTGTGTAGTTCTGTTGTAAACTTATTTCATTTGAAGTATATGGTTCTCAAGAAAGTTCCAGACACGCAAGCACTAAAATTTGCCCCTTTAGAATTTACAAGTTCCACAAACTTCAATTTGATATGTGGTAGACTTGATTGGTAGTAAAAAGATTTTTATATACCCAGATATGCTTGCTCAGCCCCATCTTCAAGTTTACTCAAATATTGTAAGGTCTCAAAAATAATGTGTACATGCTTCTCTCTAACTAGTAACTACTATCTAGAGATAGGTAAGGAAGGCATCCTAACCTACTGTGGTCCAAAGACCATCAATGTCTAGAGCTAACGCTTTTGAGATCTCGAACTACTTCTCCAGATATAATATGCTGCAATGTGGCAACCATCAAAGAATAGTTATAAATATGAATTTTTAGTTTTTAGAGCCAAGTTATAAATGTTACTATTTCCAAGATTGCTAATTGCCAAACTTTTTAGCTACTTTAGAGTCTGATTCTCTAGTGATGTTCTCTGTTTATTATGAGTTGAATTCTTTTGCTCTCTATTATTCAAATTATACATGCAGGTGAAATAAAAAGTTTTTACTAAATTTTATCTACTTTTTTACCAATTCTGGCCAAAATTGGCCTATACCAGACTGTATCAGCCATAAATAAGAAAGTATCCGCCTGTATAGGACATATATTAAAGAACGTCGTCAATATACCCGTCATTTATGCCTGCTCTGTTGACCGTCTTTTCTTTTCTTCAGTCTTGCTTCTTTTGCTGCTTGAGCTATCCATGAAGCACATTCTAGGCAAGAGAACCCAATATATGCTCTTTTTCGTCTCTTTTTTTTTATTGAAGATAATTTGATAAAAACTTTGGATTGCATAACATATGTTATGATATATTGAAAATATGTAAGTTTTTTTTTGCTTACATTGTAGCTATGATATATGGAAAATAGGTAAGATCTAAACTAGGATTTGTTTCTTGTAGGAAACCTAGGTTTAAATATCTTGTGGCAACTTTTGTTGTTGTTTTATTCTCTCGTAATTAACTAATGATTTTTTGAACTAAAGCATCAAAATTTTGTGATGCTAAACCAACTGTAAATTGCATTTTTCCATTTACAGTATAGGTTTTTCTTGAGATAACAAATACCTATAGATGGATTGCCATTTTGCTCAATATAAGGCTTAGTAAAGTTTTTTTTTGATATGTTTCACATCTCAAAGTCTGAAGATCACTTGTCAAATTTATTTACAAGAATCATTTGAAAGAATTTTGTCTATTGTTTCTGAACATATTGATTAAAAAGTCGACTACGTACGGCTTCAATTTTATGAACATTTACCCAATTTTGTGATAACCATGGTTAGTTGATTTCATTAACCATGCACATTCACATACTCTTCCTCACACTGCCTATGCTTCCATGTACTTAGATACGGTTCTGTATCTTCACTTACACTGCACCCTCATTCCATACTTCATATCCATCACTTCTGCATGCTGCACATCTATCAGAGCAGTAGATACACTGCCTTTACAGCATTTAATCATTGCATTCAATTTGGGTGCCCTGCATATTGCATACATTGCCACAATACATAGCCATGTCCTGCATACATGTTCCATCCCTTCATTTCCTATATGAAGTGAGTGTCCTGCATATTAGTCATTTGATACATGTTCAGTCCATTACAACTGTTAGTATAGGCTATTGTTATATCCTCAATTCTCTTAAGTTAAGTTCCAGTTCTTCTAGTGTCATTAATTTGGATCAAACCATATCTCAAATATAGTTCAGACCCTTCGTTCTGAGTTCAGGTATTCGGGTGTTTATTCAGTCCCTATGTTGCTTTCAGTCCAGTTATTTCCTTGTTTCAGTCCACAGATATGTGATACTTGCCCTATTGAATCAAGTGACCAGTCACCATTTTAAGTCTAGTATCTTTCCCTTAAATTTCAGTCTCCATTGGGTAGTCTATCACTGCTTTACATAACACTATGGTCCTGCAACGTCACATTTAACACACTGCATGCCTCCTTAGCCACTGAACATATTGTATTAGCTATTACATAACACTACTTGAGTATCAGAAATATTTCTATCTTATTTTTATATCATAATGTGTTTTCTTTTCAATTTTGTGTAGGTTGGCGTATATGTTTTTGATGGTTGTGGATAGCTGCTAGAAGGAAAGAGGCGAGCTGTTTTTTGGCCTACAGATATTTGTAAATGGAATGGTTTATTTTGGACTACAGATACTTTGTAAATGGAATGGTTTATTTTGGCGTACAACTACTTTTTCTACATCTTGAATGTTTTAATGACTATTTTTTGTACATCTTGAATGTTCTAATGAAACATTTCATATTTTGGCAAATCTTTACTATATCTTGATTGATCGAAATGTAAGTTGCGATTGAAATTGTCTGCGATTGAAATTGATCGAAATACAAAACAGGTTATGAAATATGAAATTCTGTAGCAGATATGAAAGGATATGAAATTCTGTAGCAGGTTTATAGCACTCAAAACGTCTAAATTGCTGCTACCACGATAGCATATGATGAACGCTATAATAAATCAAACCATTCATCAAACGCTATAAATCATCCACAGCATTCACAAACGCTATAAATAATCCACAGCATTCATAAACGCTATAAGTAATCCACAGCACTCACGAACGCTATAAACAATCTACAGCATTCTAGAATGCTATAAAATATTTACAGCATTCATAAACGCTATAAACCATCAACAGCATACAAGAACGCTATAAACCTTCTACAGTATTCAGGAACGCTATAAAATTATAGCGTTCACATGTCTGGACATACTATAGCGTGGGCGATCATAGCAGACAGAATATGCTATAGAAGGATTTCTATAGGGTTCTGCGCATGCTATTGTAGGCCATATTTGTTGTAGTGACTCCAGGCTCGTGCGGCATCACGCCCCCTGCGAGGACGATGATTCGGGTGATTCTGGGTCGGGGCGTGACAAATTGGTATGAGAATTCTAGGCTCAATTTCCTCTGGACGCTCGCTTCATTACAATTCTAAAAGTTGTCCACCACCACTTAATATCACTCTTGACTCTACTCGATGCCGTACTGGATGTTCCATACAATAAGTCTAATACAAATCATGAAATTTTGCCGCATGTGTTTTGGAAATTTCATGATGTTTGCTAAGAAAGTCGTGAAGGCTATATTGCATTGAATGCAAACGAGCCGTAAAAATGTTAGTTGCTGTAAGCGCAACAAATTGTGAAATACGATTTGAGATGTTGTCGTAATGTAACATGTTGAATGAGAAATAAAATGAAGCACGAAGTGCAGCGAGTTAATGTGAATATGCGTTGAAATAAAAGTGAGAAGTGATAAGCCAATACCGAATATTTTAAAACGGATTGTGCATTGACTTGGAAAGTCGAGAGTAATTCGTTGCACGAGGTGCGGTAAATGTCGGAAATGATCGTTGCACGATGTGCAACGCGTATTGAAAGTAAAAATTATTGCACGTGGTGCAACGCATATCAAATTAATCGTTGCACGAAGTGCCAAGGAAATTGGAAATGAATCGTTGTACAAAGTGAAATAAAGTGTCGGAAATAAATCGTAGCACGATGTGCAATACGTATCGAAAGTAAATTTTATTGCACGGGGTGCAACGCATATCAAATAAATTGTTGCACCAGATGCAACGTAAGGAAAAAATTGAAATCATAAATCGATAGAACGAATCGTTCGGTTGCACACGAAACTTATGTTGGCAAACGAGAACATTGACCGAATCATGTCAAATTTTTGATAGAATCAAAGTTACGGTTGCGATCAAGCACGATCACTGCGGAAATCGTGAGTCGAAAGAGATTGTTGGTTTACACTAAGTATAGCACGAGGGAAATGGCTTGAATTCCGAGTGGTATATGCCATACCACGTAGGCGATGAATGACTCGATTTCGAGTGGTATATGGTATAGCACTTGTGCGGTAAATTTTATCGACACATTGTGAGAATTGCGGAAGGTTTGTCCTCAACGGACGGGAGAGTACCAAAAATCGATTGGAAATTTGTATGACGGTATGTTGATGCAAGTGATCATTGAAAATCGGTTGGGACGATAAGGAGAGACTCGTATCGATGAACGATACGTCGGACGAAAGTTATAAGTTGGTCAGACGACCGAGACTAGCGAAATGATTATGCCTTGATGCAATAATCGAATCGACGGGAAAGGGAATACTCGAGCTTACAAATGAGTCGCACGACTTGCGATCTCGATAGAAATGTTGAGCGAGGCGAATCGAATCGCACGACTTGCAATTTTGATAGAAATGTTAGGCAATGCGAATTGTAATCGAATCGCACGAATTGCGACTTCGTTGAAGAGTTGGTTGACGTGAGTAATCGTGCCTAATAAATAGTTGGTTACGCTACGGCGACACTCATTTGAGTACGACTGGAAAACACGCGAAACTTAGAGGGCGTGATCGTATAACTCGAGGGTTCGATGTTGGATAATCGGTAACTCAGTTACGCGATCAAAGTATAGCGGGATGCGGCAAATCAGAGAACGAGTGGATGCATATGAAAAAGTTTGTTGCAAACTTGGATGTATGCGATGCGAGTTAAGTTGACGTTGAAACGGATTCGAAGTCGACCCTCTTACTATCGAAATTGATATGAACTATCAAGATCGATATGCAAGGAAATGTAAGCACGATGTGAGAATACAAAATAGAGTGCGCCTTGCGCTATCAAAATTTTTGTAAGTAACGATACGAGAAAGAACGAACTTGGTTGATCGTAAATTTTACGATTAATCAAGACGAGACTATAAGTCATCGACGATTGCTTGATGCGTATAGCATCTCGTGTGTCGACCCACGAATAAGATAGACTCGAACTCGATACGAGTAGATGTTTCGTAAATTACGGAATCATCGACGGTAGTGCATGACTTGACTCGGAGGATAATTGCGCATCAGTTGCGCCGATAGAAACAGTTTTGTCCGAAATTGGGTAGTCGCATAGAATTGTCGGAACGTGATTTAGCTCCGAAATAAGATATAGTATGGTTCGTTGTAAACTGTCCTTCCGTGATAATCCACAATTATCGAGCGTAGCTTCGGGGCAGCTGACCCTAAAAGACTTGACCGCCAAATCGAATTGAATGCTGCAGACCGTAAGACGACCCATGCGATATCGCATATGAGATTGCACTGATAACGAATATAACACAGTGTATGTTGACGATAAGTCTAGGCGATCGAGAATTGTTGGAACAGCTTTCGATTGAGAATGGTAAGTTAGATTTTGAGTATTCGTCGGATGAATACTTGAATGGTTATGTTGGTCGACGGTCGAACTAGAATTCACCAACGAACTTGGTGATTCGGATAGGCGATTGCGAGAAACGTGCTATACACGAGAGGGAATGATAAGGGAATGACTTACGAGTCATGTCGTTAGATTCGGATTCACCTCGCAATTGAGCTTGCGTGAATCGAACCTATATTCGATGTTGCGAGATGGGTAAGTTGGGAATTTGGCTAGTAAATTCTTACTCGTTAGGAATCGAATGTAAGGTGCATCGTAAAGACCTTCGTGTCAAGGCGATCGTTGCCTTCAGCACCGTCGCCTTGATGTAAACTTTTGAGTCAGATAGATTGTGGCATTTGTGCAATGTCAATTTAAACTTGCGTCGGAAGGATTTGAGCATGGTGCCTAGGTAAGTAACCTAGTGGGCGTAGCCCTGAATATTGATGCATTTGCAAGTCAACAAAGGAAGTCGTATCGAGATAAGTTGCATAGCAAGACTTCGGAAATAGTTGGGTGACGATTTCAAATGCAAGGCATTGCGGAGACTTGTTGTGATCGGATGCACGACGGCTTGACGCGATGCGTAGAATTGATAGTCCCGATGAAACATACAAAGTAAGAAATACGATTTTGAATCGCATCGTGTACCTTGACTTTTGTTGGCGAATCGCGTATGTACCAATATGCATGTGCGCTAGAATTGCGAGAACAAGTAATAGAGCCAAGTTCGATCAAGAATACGAGATGGCAAGTAATAGAGAATGAGAAGTTACGTGTTTGCATTGTTCCGATATCTTACAACTGAGCTTGGTCGAAATGCATATATTGGTGGGACGCCTAAAATATATGTATAATTTCGAACTAAGTTGTACGATCCAACGATAGTGAGACGAGATCGTGGAGTGATCTAATAAAACCCTTGGAAATTTAGTATTGGTTTCGGTTCGGGACGAACCTTGTTTTGAGTGGTATATTCTGTAATGCCCCGCTCCGCACGGCGCATTACGCTGAAGCGTTGACTCAACGAGTCGCGTTGACTCAACGAGTCGCATTGACCGAATGAAATGTATCGATGCGAGTCGATACGAGAGTTAAGTTGTCCCGAGCAATGCATCAAACTAAGCTGATGCGAAGAGTTGCCTTGCCCCGAAAGAATGCATCGAGTTGAATCGATGCGAAGCGCCGCATTGTCCGAAGGATGAGTGCGTTGAATCGGCTCGAAGATTCTAAGAAATCGAATCGACCAAAGCGCAAGTCCGAATCGTTGCAAGTATTGATTTTAGTTGGTTTCGTGTGCAGGTTATACTTTGACGGGAAAATATTAGTGGTCGATCTTTTGCAATATTTAGTAAGGGGTCCGCGAAATCAAATCGTCGCCTTGTGACGGGTTAAGACTTGGACACGCTAAGGCAAATCGGACGTATAACTCAATGAAGCACGAAGTGCTCGAATGGCTAAGTCAGGAGAGTGGCCGTGCAACAAAGTTATGAAATCGAGCCGCATCGGCTCGGCGAAACGACGAAGGCGAATCGACTCAAGGTGGGAGGATTGACTTCTTTTTACTCCTTCATTCGATAAGTCAAATATATCATTGTATGCTAAAAGTAACCTATCGACGCCATGGGCGTGGTCCAATCGGAGATAAATCATAGTGTGAGTCGAACACTAAGTTAGAACAATTGAAATGAAACGTGCATCAATATGCACGAGTCGCTATGGGACATTGGATATCGCTAAGGTGAGCGCCTCGGTGCGCAAGCTACAAGAACATGGGATAACTGTAATCGGCGAGTTCCTTAGTGCACGAACCATACCGTGCCTTTGCTGCACGAGTTAGACGGCTAGAACATTTGAAGACAATAGACGAGCGCCGTAGCGCGCAAGCCCCGAACATTGAATGCTAAGTTATAGAACATGGATATACGGTCGAACGTGCCTATGAGCACGGGATAATAAAAGATGGCTTCGTTGCGATAGAATACAGTTGTGGCATGAATGTGGCAAAACTGTCGGCTATGACACGGTGCCTCGAAAGGTGTTCGAGACCTTCGGGTCGTTCGATTGACGAGCATTGAGTTGAGATACGATGCCATTGAATCATTGAAACGAAGTATGAAATGTAAGAACACAGAAAGTTAACGAAAGAGATACGAGATGATAAGTCTGAGTCTCGGACTCAAGACTATGTTTGGTTGTTTGAATTTGATTACTTGAATGATAGGGAGTTGCATGGTCGATTGGAATGGGCTTGATATAATTGCGATGATATCTTCCGTGCACGAAACGTTCCCTCCGAACGGGCGCACCGGGGCACCGGGACCGTTCGGCCTAGGAGGGATGATAATCTTTGATAGGCGCACATCTGCGAAGTTCGATTAGCACTCGGTCGTAAATGTGAGAAGCCACAAATGATGGTAGGCACGCGGTAAGTTTCGGTTGTTGGGATAGCAACCCAACCCATGAAACGCCGGGCTACCCAAACAAGAGAGAGAAAAGAAGGAGAGAAAAGAAAGTAAGGAAAGATAAAAGAGAAACTCCTTTAGTCCATTCCGGCACGGATACGCCTACGACCTTCATATAGTTAAGGAACGATGGGTTGAAAGTGTAGGCGCGTATGCGTCCCGCATAGAGATCCTGCTTAGAGATGCACATATAACATGACAGGAAAGGATTACGGCGTATTCACCTTGTGTCGGTACAAGGGCGAGTGCGTCGACTTGGTAAGTCGTACCACGAATCAAACACGAGATTGTTTGCTTGTTTGTCTATTCAATTCGATAACATGCTGCTATCATAACATGCTTTACGCTTTCGAAGATGCCATAAAATTGACCCTAAGGAGAACATAGCAAGATCATAAGCTAAGTTGCATGATTCAACATAAATATTAAAATGTCGGTTTTGGAAAGATGATCTTTGCTTCAGTACATGCGAGGACGAACGTACTGATCCCCTACCAGCTTCATGCAGGGTGCAGGGAATGGATTGCTCGAGGCAAAGCGTTGCTTGAACGTGTTATGGCTTGGAATGCCGAAGCGCATTGAAGCGTGCTATCACATTGACGCTCGGACTACGCAGCTGGATTGATGCAGACGAGATATAGAAGGCATGATATATGGAACGGTGAAATCCTTTGTGGGTAAGAGAGAACCTGAGTGTTGTAGCCAATCTGGCATATATTGTTAGGCTATCGAAAGCCATTGTAATCTCAGTTTCGGATATCAATAAAGAGAATTATTTCGTATACTCTGTTTTCCTTTCACTGTTGATATCGAATCAAAAGATAACCATTTGAGAACTTGTCATCTTGCCTTGCACGAGCGCAACTCCAGGCTCGTGCGGCTTCACGCCTCCTGCGAGGACGATGATTCGGGTAATTCTGGGTCGGGCGTGACAATGTACGTAGTATGTGCATGTACAGTGTATGCAGTGCGCGCAGTGTGCACAGTTCAGTACGCACTCTGTCGCGCAGAGTGCAAAGAGCGTCGGGTGTGCACAGTTGGCTCAACTTGCAGCAGAATGTACGTTTGTATATTCTGGGCGGTTGCTACATGTACGGGGTGGTTATTACCACGTCCCTAACTTTGTGGCAACCGAACAGTTGCTGCAGGGCCTATATAAGGTATGCTCTCTCTCTCAAGGCCAATTACAGAATAGAAAGAGAAGCCACCACAGAAAGTTTACGAAGTGTTTTTTAGCACAAGTAAACAGAGAATTCAGACGTGTTCTTCAACACAGTTTTGATTGGAATTGCTTGCGAATTCCAGCAACCTTCGAGAGAGAGGAAAGGCGCCGCACCAGTATTACTTTTGTACGGGAGTTCGTGTCCATCCGAGGAATCAGAAGAGCAGGAGTGTTCCAAGTTCTCCGACGAACTTGCTGGTTCCTGAAAGCTGTTCGTGTAGGGCGAATAAAGCTTTGAGCAACGGTGATCATTCACCCCAGCAGGCCATCTTCCATCTTTCGCCTGTCATCTTCTTCGCTGCTGTGATTACGAAATCTTTTTAGGTTCTCATAATATCATAACGATATCTTTTTAGATCTTCGTTATACTTGCACAACCTTCCTAGAAGTATTGCGTTGGAATATTGTTTTTACAATTGTTTCATATTGTCAGTTTTCTATCAAAAAATTATGCCCCCGCACTAACAATCTCAAAGCTTTATCGCTACGATAGAAAACTTTAATGCTTCACTCCTCAATACTGACTTCTGTAAGTTAGAAAAGTTTGATGGAGAGCATTATCAAGTCTGGAAAAGGAAGGTCTATCTCACTCTTCAACTCAGAGACGTTGATCACGTGATGCTTGAAGAGGAACCTACTGTTCCAGATACTAGGTCTGCTGTCGCAATCACTGCGGCTACTAAACTTCAGGCCAAGTGGAGAAGGGAGAATAGCATTTGCAGGTTGCTTATCCTGAATGCTATGGAGGATTCCCTAGCAGAATCCTACAGTAAGAAACTAATTGCCAGAGACATATGGGAATCTCTGGAGAAACTGTACGAAGAAGACAAAAACAGGAGCAAGATATTTGTGGTTGAAAAATATCACAAATGGCTCTTTGAGGACGAGAAGTCCATGCTGTCGCAGATAAAAGAATTTCTAATGCTACGACAGAGTTGGAAGATGAGGCGATGCCCCTCTCTGACAAGTTTGTTGTTGGAGGGATTGTCTCAAAGATCCCCGCTGGGTGGAGTAAGTTCTATGCAAACATACATAGGAAGAAACTTGAGATCAGCCTAGAAGATCTCTTGCAGGAAATCTATGTTGAGGACCAGATGCGGACTCAACTGAAGGTGGACACTCTCCAAGCAATTGGCTAACGCCAATCTGGTTCATACCAGGAACCAAAGGGAAAGCAGACGACTTCCCACAGCAAGAAGAAGGACCCTAACAATCTGAACGTGAAGGGGACTTCCTTCAAGTGAAAGAAGGCAAAGTCTCAGATGCCTTGTTTCAAGTGTGGCAAGAAGGGCCACTTCAAAAGTGAATGCAAAGCAAAGACCAAGCAATCAGAGCAAGGAGAGCCTAGTAAGGTATCTATGATCACTGATGTTGTTGCTATGATTGCACAGGTTGATGCGACAAGAACTGACTCTAACTGGTGGGTAGACACTGGAGCATCCTACCATGTCTGCTCCAGTAAGGAGTATTTCACCACCTACACCCCTACTTCTGAAGTGGTTATGATGGCGAACCAGGCACAAGCTGAAGTGCTCGGGATCGAAATGGTGGTGTTGAAGCTGACTTCGGAAAAGTGTTTGACGCTTCAAGGCGTGAAGCACGTACATGCTATCACCAAGAACCTGATTTCGGGAGGCCTACTCTGCAATGCAGGCCTCAGGATGGACATCAATGCTGGCCAGATGGTGATGTCTATCAAGGGAACATATTTCGGGAAAGATTTTTATACCGAAGGAATGTTCAAATTCAACTTATAAATCAGTTTAATGTAATTAATGTGATTAATGAAATCACTCCTCTGCTTATACTCTCGAGTTGTGGCATAATAGGCCAGGACATGTTTTATAAACGAATAAACAGAATATCGTCTAAGACTTATCTCCAAGTGTGGGGGTAAGGTAGAGAAATGTGAAGTTTGTGCTCAACAAAGATCCAAGGAAACCCTTTCCTTGGGTTAATCGAAGTACGATCTTCTGGAGTTGGTACACTCCGATATCTGTGATTTCAAACAGTTCTCTACAAAGGCCGGGATGAGAATTTCATAACCTTCATCGATAACTTCTTAAAGTATGTGTTCGTCTACTTGCTGAAGGCTAAAGAACGAAGCATTCAAGAAGTTCAAGGAGTTCGAGCCGAAGCTGAGCG